>JAEQBH010003709.1:0-188341 GCA_016808115.1 Tetrastigma voinierianum
TCCAAACCATACACAAAGAATTTTCTTTTCTAATCGGTGGAAGTAGAAAAAAGAAATTTTTATATATATCAGGTGAGACTTTTATTTCATTCTAAATAATGATTATATGATTTCTTTTTCTTTTTTTAATGGTACGATATTTTAAATAAAAAGGGTGGACACTAAATGTGCACAATTAAGTAGTAACGTTCACCTTTAAGAAACAAATATAAATTAGGCATTAAAGAGTAGGGTTAGAAGTGTCATGAGGATAATTTCTTCATTTGAAAGCCCAGAGTGTATTAAAAAGAATAAAAATTAGGACTGAGTCCAACCGGCTTGGGTCAACTTTAAAATTTTGATTTTTGAGGGATTAGAACTGTGGTAAAAGGTTGAGTGTCCTTAGAAAGATAATTTACTATCTTAAAACTATAGTATATTAAAAAAAGAATAAAAAGAGGGACTCGAGTGGGCCAACTTATAATATAATGTATTTAAATAATCTATATTGAAGATATATTATCTCTCATTAAAATCTTATAAAATTTTCAAAAAATAAAAAATAAATAAAATAATAATAATTTATAATTACTATTAATTGATAAGATAAAGAATTAATATATTTTAAATAAAAAATAATTATAATCATAATAATATTTTTAATGGATAAATTCAATAATATATATTTAATAATTTAAATATTTCCATGATAATTTTTGAAAAGATAACATTACCCGAATTTCTGAATTTTTTTTTAAATGAAACGTAATTATAATAATGATATAATTCCTAAAGACTAAAAATTCCATTAATATATATTTAAAATTTAATATTATAATTATTTTGATTAAGATAGATCCAATTTTAAAGTGTTTTTGAGAAAAGAAAAAAAATGTTTAAATATTTTCAAAAGTATTTTTATGAATTTTTGTTTTATTGCTATCTATCCAAATATATCATTTCAAACTAGAAACTAATATTTTTATCTTTTATGGTTTAGAGTTCGAGTTTTGAGAATGAAGTTATGTTATATAGCAGAGTTTTATCATGCCAAATCGTCTTGATTACAATGATTGAATGAATATGATATAGATAAAGGAAACCGTCTTTCGTGATCACACTTAACAAAATCTGCAAAACAAAAACTCGTAAAATGAAAAGTTTCCCATTTATTGGGACTTTAAAAAAGGCACCGTTGAATGTGATGAACGTGGGTAGGTACTCAGCGCTATTTTTGAAAGATCAAACATTATACTATTTTAATAGCCTTTATCATTTTCAACATCTCAAATCTTTATTCTTCGCTGTAAAAGGTGATCTCTCCGCTGACTATGACCTTCCATTAAAATATTGATTTAATAACAATAATAATAATATTAATTTCACCACATGGGTAGAGTTGAGAGTTTTAAAAGTGTTCTATATTTGTTTCCTTTTATTTATTATATTTCCTTTGAAAAAATGTGGAGAAACTTGAGTTATTTATTTAACATAGAATCCAAATTGACATTTTCTATAATGTTTAAAATAGATTACTTAAAAACTTATTAGTTTTCTTGTTATTATATTTCGTGTGATAATCGATGGTTTGAGTTTGGTAAATGAGAATCACAGTTGTATTATGTAATAGAGTTTTTATGGTTAACATGGTTATACCGAGGATATCATGAGTCGACAAAAAAAAATGTTTAAATAGATAAGATGCAAAGGGAAGAAAGGGGTGGGTTAGTGACAGTTTATTATATTATAATTAAAGTTTTACTTGTAAACAAAAAACTAATAGTTTTTAGTTTTGAGATTAAATTGCATACAATGTATAAGATTTTTGTAAAAACTGTTATTTTAGTAATTTTCTCAAATAATTAAATTTGTGACTTGTAAATAATAAATAATTAGTTTGAGGAAAGTGTAGAGAATGGGGTTCATGGGGATGAGTGAGTAGGAAGTGATTACGTATGAGCCGCGTGTTTGTCAAACTTATGACTAAAGTCAACGTTGACCACCGTCCACATCACACTGGACATATCTCAGCAAATGGGCCCACACGGAGTCTTTGGGCGGTTAATATGGGCCGGCCCAATTGCTTCGGGTCCGCCATCCTAATTTACAAAATTATTTATTTATTTTTGTCATCAAAATGGGATATTATCGTATGTTTTCAAAATCGGATTGGTGACTGAATCTAAAAAGGTATCGATTGACGGCTTAGAGGTTGAACCAGATTAAACCAGGATTGGAGGTCACGATCAACGAGACAGCGTGTTTGAATCGATTTTAAAGCAGCGATAATATCAACACTTCAATCTTCAGCCATTTTTCATTTTTTTACTTATATTTACTTTGTATTACATTATTATAGTATTTTATTTTTATAGAGGCTTCTAGTAGGTAACCTTTTGCATATTCATCACCTTTTACTACTTTTTTTACAAAAAATAATATTATTAATTGACATAATAAATTCATAAATATTATATACAAATTACTAAATACTATCAAGAAGGCAGATTCTTCATATTTTTAAATATCCCATTTTAAAATAAGATATTTAAATTTGTCCAATCATTTACTTTAATAATTTCTATACTTTTAAATTAATTTTTGAACAAAATTTGCAGGTATTCACCATTGAGAAAAAAAAAAAAAAAACCCTCATGTTTTTATACATCTTTTTGTTATAAAATATAAAAAAATAATTAAAATGAGTTAAGATTTTATATAATTTTAAATCATTTAAAACATATGTAATAAAAAATATATAAAATAAATTTTGTTTAACTTTACATCCTTTGAATGTCCAAAAGAAAATCATCACCACCAATTTAGATCCCTACCATGCTCAACAAGATTTTTCTTTATTTAATTATTTTCTCAACTTTAATTATTAAGAAAGAAAAAAAAGGTGTTAAAAACAAAATAGATATTTAAACATTGCAAAAAAAAAAATCAGCACCATACTTGCAAACCCCATACCTAATATCTCCCCCTTGCAAAAAATCCAAAATCCATATATAGCTTCCAACTTGTCTACGTTAATAGCCATGAGGCTGACTTACTTCCACACGTCTATTTAGGGGAGGCAATCCTTGGTTATGAATACGACACTAATAACAAATTCAAACACGATCTAATTAATAATATATATATATATATATATATATATATATATATATATATATATATAAACTTTGTTTATTAATTTAAAATTTTAAAATAATATAAATTATAACATTAGTTAAAAATAATTATTAAAGGGTTATAGAAATTGTGTGTTATCTTTGATTAATACGAATATAAGCTAGATGTTTTAAATGGGTTATAGAATTGTGTTATCTTGATTAAAGCGAATATAGCTAGTTTTTAAATGAGTTATGTGAATCGACACTAATTTATTTCAAACAAGATTTAACTGGACCAAAATCTCACGTTGTATTCCTTAAACCCATCATCTAAAACCCCCCAAAACTAGGTCGGCTCTTGTTGTCGGCTGTCAAAAGCTCACCGACTGTGTTTCCACTAGCCTAGCCTCTCTTACCGACTCAATAAATGAAATATTTCCCTTTAACTAGTAAACTAATCGTTCACAGATCTTCTTTGACTACAAAGCTTCCATATCCTTCCCGCCATCCTCTGCTCTGTCACCATTATCTCTGCATAAGAGCCAATTGTGTCCACACCACGTTTGTGTTTCATTCTCCATTTGGCGGTTCTGGTCAACCTTTAATTTTCATGCCTCTATATCTCTCTATAAATTCTGTTTGCCTACCCAGAATGAAGGAGACTGATTTGCAGTTGACAGCTTATTTTTGTTGATTTGTTTCATGTGCATGTTTACCAGAAGGAGGAGAATGAGATGAACGCGACGGCGGCCGGCGGGAGGCGGCGGTGCTGCAATGGAGGATAGGGGATGGGATGGGGATATTTCGAGACATGACAGAGATGGAGATGTCGGCAATGGTGACTGCTCTCACCAGTAATGGTGTGGGCGTGTTTCTAATCGCCCGATCATATGATGATCGAAAACAACAACCAGGACGGCGGCGTTGTCGAACCGTCTTGTTCTTGGGGAGCCGGCCACAAGAGAGGACGCCATGGCCAAGTCTCTGAATCTGTTTCCACCATTTCTGAAGCTTTTGGCCAGCTTTTACATGGAGGTTCATCATCATCATCATCATCATCATCATATTCGTCGTCTCTTCCAGGTATATATCTCTCTTTCTTCCTCCTTCCTACCAAAAGTAAAAAAGTGTGTTTCGGGTTTCTGATTTACAAATAATAACATTAAGGTACTATTTAAGGTTCATTATTAATGTTTCGGACTGATTAAGGTAGTCCTGAGTTAGTTAAGCTAATTACCAAATTGAAAAAGACTTAGGAGCATGTTTGTTTGTTTAGATCAAACTGATTTCTATTTTTATAAATAAGGAGAACAAAAAAGACAAAAGAAAGCATGTTTGGTTTCTTCAAAGAAAGCATTTTTGAAAAACATAAAAATAAAAATAAAAAAACACTAAATTTGAAGAACAATTTTGAAAAAACTTTTTTTAGGGGTCTTTATGTTTTCAAAAACAATTTTAAAAAATTGAGAACCAACCCTTAATTTTTATTTTATTTTATCTAAAGTTTGTAAGTCTAAATTTATTTCCCATCACATAAACAATAAAGAATATGAAGCCAAAACCCTTATAACATTTTTGCATGAATACACTTCTAATATATACTTCATGGTTGAAGTGAACTTCCTAAAATCTTAATGCCTATTTGGTTTCAAATTTTAAAAACTGTTTTCAGTGCTAAAAAACACCATTGTTCCATTTTTTATTATTCTCAAAAAAAGAAAAAAGTTAAAAAACACATAAAACATTTAAATTCAAACATCAAGAACATTTTCTAAAGAACGCTAAAACAATGTTCTCTCTATTTTAAAAACCTATGCTTCATAACAATTTTCAAAAACCAGCACCCAAAACAACCCTTATTCACTTTTTAGTTAACCTTTTTTTTTTCTTTTCTTATTTTTATTGTTTTCTTTTATATATATATATATATATATGGGGTTAATGGAAAAGGTCCATTATTGAATGCAGAGCTACATTCAGCAAGTGAAGGTTCATTAATGGCGCCCACATGCAGTACGTTGATAACTACAGGAGAACCTTCTCTGAGGAGAAATACAGGAGTGAGACAGCGGCCATGGGGGGAAATGGGCGGCGGAAATCAGAGATCCCTACAGAGCGACCAGAGTCTGGTTGGGAACGTTCGATTCCGCCGAAGCCGCCGCCAGAGCTTACGATGAGGCTGCTCTGAGATTCCGAGGAAACAAAGCTAAGCTCAACTTCCCGGAAAACGTCCAGCTCCGGTCGTCTTTCTCCGTTTCTCAGGTGACCCAGTTCGCCGTCTCCGATTCTCCGGCGACCCTTTTGTCGGTTCCGTCGTTCACCGACCCCATTGTTCAGTCTCAGCCCCTTGCCGGAGGCTACCTCGGATATCCTCAGATGGGGTCGGGATCTTCCAATTATTTTCCGGGACAGCCCATGAATTTGTTAGACCAAATGCGGTTTTCTTCTTCTTCTTCTTCTTCTTCTTCTTCCTCGCCACTTAGTTCCTCTGTTTCGTCTGGTTCATCGTCTCCGACTCCTTTTCCACTGTTTTTTCCCCCTCCGGGCGCCGGGTAGAGTGGTGGCGCGGATGTTCCGGCGCCGGCATGTTCGGAGTTCATGCAGAGATTACTGATTTGCTTTGGGTGTTTGTTTGATGTTTTGTGATTTAAAAATCATTTAATGCATACTTGTAGTTTTGTAATAAAAACCCACAAAACAGCCATTAGAATGAGAGAATTATACATCATATTGAGCCTTTGATATTCCATTTCATCTCATTTTCACTGCCAAAAAATATTAGATTACTTTTGTTTTTGGGTTTGACGAGAGCTTCTGACTTATATAATCTCGAGCTTTTCAGTCATTGAATTAATTAATTGAATATTTTGGTATCTTTTTATGTCTGTGAATCTGAAGCATTTCCGATGGGAGTTCTTGTAGTGTCATCCATACTTATTAAAATAGTGAAGAAACAGACAAAAATTAGGCTTCAATGGAGGTGACATAGGAATTGGTAAATCTGTCGAGGTTTTGGGTGACATATTTGGTAACTTTGAAGAGAAATAGAAGGTTGCAAAATAGCGGTTAATTATTCTTGTTCTCTTTCAGCGGTATATTATCTATGTTAGTAAGTTTAATTATATTTTTAATAAAAGCGTTGAATTATTAAAAATACTTGCTTTGGGATTTTAACGTCTGCGAATTGGGCCAACATTGTTCGTGGGTTCAAAAAAGCAGCATTCGAGGAGTTGCGAAAATGACATTTTACACCTCTTTTTTGGCAACTTTCATTGGAGTTGCTCTAAAAGTGATAAATAAACTGCTTCACTTTGTTTTTTAAGAAAAATAATTTTATTGATGGGAACTAAAGCATATTGCGTAAAAGATAAAAACGATATTGAGTTAATACTTATACTTAGTCGATAACTGATCTTCAATATTTGATATTCTTATTATGATTAAAATACCTATAGTACAATTACGTAACATATTAACAATTGTCATTGTCAGGATATATTTTCTTTCATTATGAATCAAATGCCGTATAAATTAACGCTGTTAAAATGAGTAATCATCTTAGCGTCGCGCAGGCGATAAAATAAATCATGAAAAATATATGAAAGCACCAGATTTTATGGAATAATCTTTATTAAAGAAAAAAAGGTAAGAAAATAAGAAAATGATTTTTATGCCAAAAATAATAAAAAATCACATCACTCCTTAAAGGAAAAATACGCTGAAAAAAAAAAAAAAAAAAAAGAGATAAAGAAACTATGGTTTTAGAACTTTGTAAAATCCTTTTCATTAAAACCCAAAATCTTCAACAGTATGTATAATTTCTAGAAAAAGAAGTATGAAATAGAATTATACTGTTATAAGGAGTCAAAGTAGTATAATTTGGTCTTCTGGATAAGGCTGCTCTTTGAAATATTGATGTTGACGTTTTCTACTTTTCTTCTTCCATTGTGATTAAAGGAGTGTTTGTGTGAACGTATGAAGATTCCGTACGCGTTTGGTGATGATAGGGGAAAAATAGAAGAAATTCAAATAAAATGAGCAATAATATGTGTATCGTGTCCCCCACCTCCCAAACTCTAAGTCACACCAACTTTAGAAAATACAAATTTTGATTTTAATGGGGTAAGTGTTCTTGATATGAATATAGATTATATTAAAATTTAGTTTGAATATGTTTCATATTTTTATTCACCCAATAGAAAAAAATAGCAATTTTAGACACATTATAGGACATTGAAACTAGCCACCCTCATTTCTTTCATTTTGTCTTTTTTAGCTCTTTTTCTTGTATTCTTGACTTTAAATCATTCTTATTTAATAATGAATTCTTCCACTTCCTAATTGACTGTTTTGTCTTTTTTAACCCTTTTTTCTTATTATTCTTGACTTTAAATCATTCTTATTTAATAAAGAATTCTTCAACAAATATTTAAGATATGTCGCTTTATTTGTGTGAAAATAATTGAAAGAATAGATTCAATCAATCAAAGATATCGAATTATAATCGTCAATAGGTTGAAAAACTGAAATCATATCAATTTAGCATATCATTAACTAGATATTATTTCTTCCTTTATAATAGTATCTTTGATATATCAATGTATCTGGGTTTGATATGATGATTATAAATTTTTCTTTCCCAAAAAGAAAATAAAACAATAGGATGTTTTTATACAAAATATCAAACAGTTATGTGACTTATATTTATAGGATGCAAAATTGGAAATACAAATAAATTCTACACTAACTATACCATATTTCTTATTTCTTTAACCTAAAATAACATGAGAAAACAATTTGATATTCTTTGCAACATTTAACATTCATGATCTAGAATAATGTATCTCAGTTTCATATGATGGCCTCTTTAACTTGTACTTTAACCACTTTCCCTGAGGAAACTGACCAATTCATATTCTAAAATAATTTTGAAAATAAAATAAAAGCACTAGCAACGTTCCATACTAAACCGGATACACTAATTTTCACACCTTATAAACTATTCCAAAATTGTTTTTTCTGTTTTGTTTTTTTGTTTTTTAGTGAATGGAAACTAGGGCCAAGACATCTTAAAACACTATTAAACGAAGAAATACAATAATCTTCAAAACCAATTTTATACTTATCTCTAGAAAAGTTTGACCGCAAACATTAGAATTAATCTATCAATGTATTTCTTAGCTAAACAATCTGATACTTTATTCCAAATGTGTTAAAAGCCGAGTATCGAATCAAGAGAAATATGATTAACAGTCAGCAAGATCATCATCGTAATCACAGAACAGTAACAATTAAAACACACAAATTACTGATAAAAATGGGGGCAAAATTGTTTAAAAAACAGGCATAAATATCGATCTTAGAACAAAGGCAAAGGGAATTGGAGGAAACAAGTAAAACGCACTCAAATTTCTTTCCACTGCTATCAAAGAATAATCCCAAATTGGTTCTTGCCAGAAGTCAGTCAGTGGTAAAGGGTGATGATGTGCCGATGTATCACAACATTCTAAGATTTCAAGTTTAAGGGCATATCAATTTTTTTCTGCCTCCAACAAAATAAAATTTCAGGGAAAAAAATAACCCCATAAACATGCCTGAATCATCTGGGAAAGAACATTTCAGCTTTATATTTTGATCGATTAGCTCAGTCCAAGAAAACCAGAGAGTTCGGCCCCTTCCTGTAGAAAGTAGTAGTACATTGAAAGAAGCAATGTCACCTCAACCATGTTCAATGTTATGGAGTTGTGTGGGCTCCAAAAATGACCCTTTTATAAATAAATAAAAATATTCATTTTATGCCATTTAAAGATATGCTTAGATATTTTATTTGTATTTTTAATTTAATTTAGAAACCACAATTTAGGTTGAAAATGAAACGTAGTTTTAATTGCGGCTTCAGTTCAAGAAAATGAAGCCCAAAGTTTCTAAATCTGACTTCTTATATTAAAATTTTTTAAAAACTTTGAACATCTTTCCGACGTGTGGCATAAGAGGGCTATATTGAACAATCGTTTCAAAAATGGCCTAAAATCAATATTTTTTTGAATTAAAAGGTCATTTTGAACCCAAACTCAATGTTATGTCTATTTTTCTATTTACTAGTTTACTATGGCATAGAGGAAGGAAAATCTGGAGTGAAGCGAGAAAAAGAGAGATACCAGCAGTTGGTGAGACGTCATAATTTTTAAACTTTCAGAGCAGCTTTGTGAACCATGGTTTCCTTGTGGATTTGGTGGCAACTCTTCTCCACAAGATCAAGCAGCTTCTCCAAGTTCATCGACCAGGAGTTCAGAATCATCATTGCTGTCCTTTGCGATCTGAATGGAGCTACTCCCATTGGCCTGTCAATCTTTGCCACCAAGGCTTCGACACAACCATATCTGAAGATGCTTCTCAGCTTCCTCAGGAAGACGGAACAAGTTTGTAGCGTTCACTGTAAATCAGAATCCCTAAAATAACAACCCCAATCATTTTTTTATCAAGTAAAAGCAATATATTGATAAAGAAGACCATGGATTCAAGAAGTACATTGCACGTATACAAGAGGAACCGGATGAAGCAAACAGCCAACAAAAGCCGAAAAAACCTACCAGCCCGAACAATAGGCAAGCACCTACCTACTCCTCATCCAGGGTCAAAATCTAATAAAGAATTAGTGTATCAACACTATACAAATTTGCCCAAGTCCTAAATTATAGGAAGTTGAAAGCTTTAGTCATTTGAACAGTGACCCCCACCATTCTCAAACAGCTAACAAAAAATGAGAGGTGTTGGGTATGTTGGAGTTATGAGAACCAGAAGAATATTTGCATATCGGAAACAAGCTACCTTACCCCACCTCAACTTATGGTGCCCTAAGCCTCCTTTTAGGGTCAATGATAAGTGGGGGCCTGTATTTGATCTCATAGTGAAGAAAAACAGATTTTACTAAATGCATCAGGTTCAAGCTTCAAAGAACATTTATGATGTATCAGTCAACAGCAGAAACATAAGGCAAAGTCAAGAAGCTGATCAATTTAATTTTTTTCTGTGTGTGACGGGTTTTGGGAGAGGAAATGATAATGGTTCAACCAGTAATGAAGGAGTAAGAACATATATCTAGTGTGAAGACCTCGTGTGGGCCTGAAGTGAAAGGGATATGCCTTTGAGGCCTGGCTCGAGTGATGAAGGAATGGGAAGGGTTTGTGAGAGGTCCAAGGTTCAAGTTCAATGAAGACAAAAATTTACCTATCGAAATAACTGAAAGCAGTATAAAGTAGCTTTACGTGCACGGCATTAGGAGCTTTTAGTGCAACTTCTAAAAAAAGGAGTGAAGGAGGGGGTGCAGTTTCTAACACTGATAATGAAATGCATTAGAATATAGATGTAAGCAAACCTGGACGCTAAGACACAACAGCTCTGCAAGTCTCTTTAATGTAATCCTCGAGTAGTATTTTGAGACAACAAGGATATTCTGAAAAGTCAGACAGTTTTGCAAATGGTGGTGCCAATAAATCAATAACTCAAGCGGCGAATTGTGCATAAAACTAAATATAAAGAGAAACACTACATGCTCAATTATTCTTTGTCTTAGATCTTCTGCAGCTTTGCCACCCAAGGAGCCCCCAAGCATGTTCTTCTCATTCTCGAATTCATCCTTAAACATATTCCAGAGACCAACCCATTGGATAACCTCCATGGTCACCAATTGTTTCAGCAGCAACCTGAGACAAATACAAGAAATTATTAGAGAAGTAACCAAATAATGGAGAAGAAAAATCCACAGGAGATGCACTAAAAGCACATGACACTTGCAGGAGATTTGGAATTTAGAGAAAATTCTATCCTCCAAGGGTGAGTTGGACTTGATTGCATTGGTCATGCGGGGACAAAACTAAGTGCCAGCAAGTGCCTCCTCAGGACCTACGTGCAAATGGTTAGAGTTGCTAAAATGGAGGAGGTGAACAAGCTCATGCAAAAGATCAACTACCCGGTATCCACTGGGCTGGATCTTCTCTGACAGATGCTATCTCATATATCGACTTATAGCTACGACAAATTTCAAGGTAATCATCGTTGTGGGAATGATACCTACACAAATAGGAAGAAACCAAATGACATTTATTTGGTGTAACAACAACATAAACAAGGACACAATACACATCATTATGCAATATGTTAGATGCAAAGAGTTCATTTGAAGCTTAAATAATTTATATTTCATGGATTACTTAATTCTGAAGGAAAAAAAATGCTAGCAATGGAAGTTACCATTCCAAATCCCTTTAGCATGCAACATTGAGATCATTTGTATGGATCATACCTCTCTTTTCTCAAATTTTTACAAAAGATCTTTACATCTAATTGGAGAAGCTAAAAAGGATTTAATCCTCAAGAAAACAGTGACATACTGGCAAAATTTGTACACCATTCCAGCAGAAATGGTGAGCTTACTTATTTTATGGTCAATCTAATTGCCCTTTCCAACAAGTTTCATCACGTGTTCCACAAAGAACAAATGGAACTAGTTCTATAAGATAGAACATTCTAGATTCTATTATGACAGTCAATTGGCATGTACAGCTAATCATGCATCATTTAAAATTTTCTCTTTCCTTTTCTATTTTTACTATTATTTCAGAAGAATAAGTTTCCAGAAGATCTTTCTGTAAACAAATTATAGGAAACTGTTCACATTCACAAGTCTCAAGTTTCAAAAGAACAATTATTAGAAAGAATCTATATGGGAAACCATTTGTAGCATCCAATATTTTATGTGAAAATGAACAAAGGCCTCAATTTTTAGTTAATATTTTATAGGTAAGAAACTTTTTCCTAATTAGATAAGGCGACCTTGCACACTCCCATTCACTCAAGAAAGTGAACGAGCCCCTCTCACTTGAACTTGAGAACTTATCAGTTATAAGCAACTAAGCAGAAAGTTTCCTATATTTTCATTGCACCATCGATCATAAAGAGTCATATGCAGTAGAAGACTCAGTACATTGTTAACATAATCTAAGGCCCAACATATTTCCAAAGAGGGCCTGAGTTCCAAATTTAACCAATCACTTAGTAACACATTGGAAGATTGTTAAGGAACAGTATATAACATATTATTATTTTTTAATTTTGGTAGGTTAATCTATGTCCATCAACCTATACATTGGCTTTC
Organism: Tetrastigma voinierianum; assembly: GCA_016808115.1. Lineage (NCBI taxonomy): Eukaryota > Viridiplantae > Streptophyta > Magnoliopsida > Vitales > Vitaceae > Tetrastigma > Tetrastigma voinierianum. The sequence goes on from JAEQBH010003709.1 coordinate 12,253, forward strand.
TCCTTCACATGCATTCAAACCAAGAATGCAATACAAAAATAGGAAAAGGAGACAGAGGAACCCATAATACCTGATCATCAGTTCATAGTAGATGCGCTTCAACTCTGGCAAAGAAGGAATGTCAGCTGGTGCCTCTTCAACAATACTATCACCTTCTTTAGGCTTTTTCTTTTCTTTTGAAGAATCAGCGTCAAAGACCCTTGGGCTGATCTTCCTTGAGAGAATTTGTGCACGAACATAATCTTGACGGTCTAAACACAGCCGGACCTGAAAATTAATTCCAACATTATAGCACAAAGGAGTGGCATTATCAGCTACAAGCCAAAAAAATAAAAAAGTTATGAATAGTAGAAGTAATTAAAAGAACAATGGAAGAATTTAAAATACATACTTGTTCAAGAATGAATGCAATTTTTTCAGTTTTTGCCATTGCGCCAAATGTTTCCACCTGTAATTAAGTAACATCAACCAAAACCCATAGGGTATACAAACGAACAACAGTGCTAGCATTTTTCTAATGCCAAAAATAAAAGAGCTCAAGGTAATATTTTAACTGACGCAATTTCTTGTCAGTCTCTTGACCTCAGCTATAAGCCTGCTCTTCGCTATTTTTGCTAGTCTCTTAGATCAACCTTGCCTCTCTGTTTCAACAAAAATATCTACATGATAATGCAGATAATCAAATAAAAGATGAAAAAAGAAAAACATTGAGGTCAACATGAGATAAGCTGAAATTCTAGATATATATGATGACCTTTCAGCTTGAACACACTGTTAAGTGTTTAATGAAACTCAATCTTAGTTTCAATATCTGGTGTCTGGTCAATATGCAAACGCTTGCTGAACCATTGCAGTTACAGCCTGTGCAAAAATTAAATAACTATGAAATAGCAACTTATAGAAATAATCACCAAATAAAGGTATGACAGCACTTTTAAAAGGGTAACACAATAAAAGTAAAGAATAATGATGAGAACCCTGAAACCATGGATCAAAACAAGTTTCTTCATATGGATCATTGAAAAAAACCTTAATTGAACAGTTTCACCACACAAGCAGCATTTGTAAATACATTGGGGCCTGAATCAGGTTGAAATTCGCCCCATCTAGGTTTTGCAGTTTGTTTTGAAATTTAGAGAAAAGTAAGGAATTTTGAGGAAGGGACTCCAAAGTCCCATGTAGTTCCATAGATTTTTATCTGAAAAGTAGATTCATATGTGTATTAGATACCTCAACCTGCTTACTCCACCATGTTTGAATAATTTTAACCACCACAACTTGTCTTGAAAGCCTAAGGCTCCATCTAACCCGATAAAAAATTGAAGGAAAAGAATAGAGACCCTGAGCCTTTGTGCTCTCAATATCCAGTCATTTAGACCTAGAACTTCACTCAATGAAGCACTTAATGTCCACAACAAACCACAATTTTGTTCCCGGTGGTTTTCTCGATAAAGAACAATATATTAACCAACAAAGACAGTATACAAAGGCAGAAATATATAGGAGGCCCTAGGACCAACAAAAAAGGGAAGAATCAAGGAAGAGACAAACAAACCAGCCCAAAAAGACCACACCCTCGGCATAGCCATTGAACCTATACAAAAGCAATCTAACAAAAACAATACCCACCTTTGGAATGAAGCCAGCCCTATTAAAAAGAGAACGGATAATAGAAAGTTTCAATCTAAGAAAAGAAAAAGTAGCGTCTTCAAAAATAATTTATATTCCTTTCTTTCTAGATAGCCCAAACAAGAAGCGGGAGCTGCTCTTCAAATATCCTTAGCTTTTTCCTATTTTGGGAAGAACATCAGCTTTGGATAAGATTTTTAACTTGAAAAGGGAAAGTCCAAGAAGCACCAAGGTAGAAGAATGTCAGTCCACTTTGTCCCCAAATTGCAGGACATTGGATCATAACTATGCTCTGGTCCTTCTTCCTCCCTCCCACTGAAAGGACACTTGCTGGCTAGATAGAAAACCACATTTCTTCAGCTGAGTTAGAGGTAGGTACCCTGCCCCACCACCTCTCAAGCAAAAGCCGACTTTTGAGAGGTATGGGGTTCCACAACATTTTACAAGGAACTTCAAGGGTGGAAACTCCTTCCAACAGTTAAAACAGGCTCTGTGAAGACCCAGTCATCACACTTCCGTCAACATCGCTTTTCCAGGAAATTTTGTTGTTGCTATTCAACCCAATGAAATCCTGAATAGAGTCAACTCCCAATCATTAAAAGGCCTCATAAACTTTGGATCTAAGCTTAACTACACCATCTTACCTCACCACATATAGAGGTCAAGGAAGGCATCACATAAAGGTCTTCTACCACACCACGTGTCTTCCCAGAATCTGATTTTCCTACCATCCCCCAATTTGAACACACAATCTTTCTTTAGCTGGTTAGATTCTTTAGCAATAGTCTTACAAAGACCCACTCCAAAGCTTCCTCTAGGAAAATAAGTGAACCAACCCCAATCCTTACTTAGTATTAATATACGATTTCCAAATAGAGTTATTCTGCAAACCTCCAGGCCCACTTTCCCAACAGGCTCTGTTGGGAGATCAAACCACTACCCCAATTTGTTCCCCAGTGGTTATATGAGCATTCTAAAGCATGAGCAATGAAACATTCTTTAAAAAACCAATTACTTATCAAAAAAAAAAATTCTTTAAAAAGCGTAAGAAAAATGGAAAGCAATATTTTATTTTCAACCACCCAATGGTTTTAATCTCTTGAATATACATTCTTCCCCAATTACACAATTATATACAGTTTGGACAGCCTGAACAAGATGAATCCAAATCCCTTGCAAACTCCAAACTGCACTATTTATTCATCGATCACACAATTTCATACAGATTTCAACATAGCTGGCTACTAACATACATTAAAAGGAAATAGAATCACCATGACCAGTAATTATCCAATCAATTCAAAAATCCAACAGTGTTCACAGAAAACGTGAAGTTATCTCGTTCACCTGTTTAAGCTGACCACGCCGTTTCGACAAAAGAATAATCTGGTCGTTGAGGTCTTCCACTTGGCCTCGGCATAGTTGAAGGATGTCAGTGACGGCCTTCTTGGTTCCGGCGACGTCTCCCGCGAGCCTAATCTGCTTCTCCACATTCAACAGCGCCTCTATTTCCGCATCTAAATTACGTTGCGCCTCCTGAAAATTCAAAAAAACAACAAACAAAACAGTATTTACTAAGTTCATCGGAGAAAATCTTCATGAGATCTGAGAAATAGTCGATTAATTGATAAAGTACCATTTTCGATTCAGAGCAAAAATATTAGAAATCGAGTTGATTTGCCGTTGAAGAAATAATAAAGACCAAACCCTAAGAGAGAGAAGTGAAGTTCAAAAGCTAATTAAAACCCTAGCACTTTTGAAAGGACTTGTTGCCAAACTATATATTAGAAAAGGTCCTTCCAACTATTTATATTCTATTTTAGCCCCAAATTACTGCTTTTGTATTCATCTAGCATCCCAGATAAGAATGGGCTCAAGTAGGCAAGTCTTTTGGGCTATTTAACCTGCAAGAAGTAAGATGCAAGTAAAGTAAAGAAAAAAGGTAAAGTCTTTATTCTAGATAAATTAAAATAAAATGTTCTTTCATAGTCATAATGCAAATTTAAAAAAATTTACTATGAAATATCTTGGGATTTAAACTTGTATTTAACGGCTTATATGGGAATTGAGATGTTTTGGTCTCTTGCATAAATGACAATGCTCCAGTCGTATATGAATATAAGCATGTTTTGTAATAGAGATTTCTTGTCGCTGTGATATAACTAGACTAGTATAGGTGCCTTTTCGTATTTACCTGCAAGGCAGCTCAAGAAACTAACATCATGGTCTATTAAAAAAAATATTATTATAAGAAAATAAAAATACTAAAGAAAATGAGTGTCTAATATTTTTTTGGGAAGAGCTATAGTAAGCTCGAGGTTATATAAGCTCGAGTTTTTTATCGTTAAATCTGGATTCTTATCCCTTTTTAGAGTGGAGTCCACAAAAAAGATGTCAAAATATTATGATCCAATTGCTAAAAAGCTAGAGCTTTTTTGACAAACTCTATTTTTTGAGGTGTTATAAGTGGATATGTGCACCTTTTAAGTCATAAATACGCTACACTCCTTACAAATCCACTGTACAAACCCTAAATATTTTATTGTTCTGTCTTTCTAAAGAAACTAAATACAATTAGTTTAAAAAAAATAAAACTAAATATAATTAAAATTAGTTATAAACTTATATGTTTTAGATTACTTATCGATAAATTAAAAAAATGCATAATGAAAATAAATAGATAATAATTTATTAACTTTTTTTATCGTGGAGGCACCCAAACACATAGCAATTACGTAGAATTCTCCCTAGAATAAGTCCCCATCACATCTTTGCTTCGAGGATGTAAATCGCTCTCAAGGGGTATTCAAACATAAAGAGCGTACCAAATGATTGGGTAGTAAAAAATAGATCTTTAAACAAAGCCAGTCTCAGCGGTGAAGCAATCCTTCAAACAGATTGTATGAATAGTTGGCAGACCCAATATTTGGGCGAATATTGATGTGTTGTTAAATCAACTTGATAATGGGTATATGATAGAAATTTCCATTTTTGGTATAGAGTGATATAGATGAATGAAGGGTATATGATGTAATTATTAAGGAAGAGAAAGGGTAAAATTGGAATTGATTTAGGATAGCTAAAGTTTTATATGCTCATTATTGGAGCTCACACCCTTTTAGCTTTAAGCTAAATCTCAAAAAATTGCTTTTTTGAGCAAAATATAGCTTTAGATCTTTGATTACATTTTAACTAGCTGTCGGAGTTGCTCTAACATCTCCATCTTTGCAATCGCGGGAGCTAGATCTTGTCATCTCATCGACTCTTTCGATTTCTTCTCAGAGATATCGATTTATGGTAGCGGTTGATCGCGTTTAGCGAAGCTTGGCATTAAACCACATTCTGCATGGCTTTCCACTTCCTTTCTCCACTGTCATCAAGGAATGAAACTATTAGTGAAGTGACCAGGGTAAAAAAAAAATTATCATACCCTCCCACTTGCTTTATGTGTTTTTGTTTTCTCCTTTTCCACTTTCCGCTTTCTGATGCAAAAGTTCGGTCTTGTGATAAAATTTCATGCTTCTTTAATCTCATTCCATCCTCTTAATTTCCAGGATCTTGCATTGAGAACCCTAATTCATGCCTTTTTTTTTTGTTCTCTACTCAATTGATCAGTGTCGGCATTCAAACGGAGTTTTGGGGTAAATTCCCTTCCTATAGTTTATTTTTATTTTCTCAGTCACTCATTGTTTGAATATTGAGAAAATCGGGAATTGAAAATGAATTTTCGTTTTCTCATTTTCCAAACAAAGACAAGCTTATCGTCTAATTTTTTTACTTGTTTTCCTTATTAAGTATTTCCTGTGATATCTTCATTTTGATTTTATTTTGTTTATATTTGTTGTCTTGTATATATTTCCTCAAGATTTTGAGTGCTTTGGCTTTTAATAGATAATTATAATTATATCTTTATTGGCTTATTCTTATCTCTTTTTGCATTCACGTCTTTGTGTCGCCTCTCCCCCATACCCATTTTGTAGTTCTTGAAGAAAATAAAATCAGTTTTTCCAAATCGGGAAACCTATTTGATAAATTTTTGAAAGAAAACAATTTTTTTTTTGAGAATTTGTTCCAAAAACATATTATTTATTAATCCAGATTTGAGATGTTTTGGGTTACCATTTAAGCAACCATTGGCAACATGGAAATGCTGAAAACTTTTGCATCACTACGTTGATTGTCTTGAAGGATCTTCATGGAGAACAAGCAATTGTTTTCATATTCAAGTTCTAAACAAAATTTTTTTTTCCAAAACGATAGAGAATTTGTTTTTTAAATGATCGAAACAGATCTGCTTATTTCGCGAGAATCTGGTCTCTCTTTCTCTCTCATGTCATCTATTGATTATTTTAAGGGTTTTAACATTTACATATCAATGTTTCGTACATCATCACCTATTCTGCTATATCTTTGATTTATGATTAGAACTGTGATTGTTTAATTTGTTTTTTCTGCCTTTTCATTTTATTTTACAATTTGATTATGTGAAAAGCCCGATTTGAATAAATGTCGAGAGTGCGTTCTTGTTTATCTCGTTTGCAGATTCTTGAGAAAGTGAAATATTGAAGTAATACAGGTGCATTAGAAGTATTTCTAGGTCTTTTAAGTAAATTATAGAATTTCATTTCACGTGAATTAATTTTTCTTGTTTTTTTTAAAACTGTTTGTTTGCTGTGAAACCTGAGATGAAGATCATAGAAGAAGAGCTGAACATAGAAGAATTTCCGTATATTTCCTACTTGCCTAATAAGACAAAAACCCTTACATAAATATCCTCCCTTTTGGGACCCACCCCAAAAACACCTAACCTAAATTGGTTATAACCAAAACAGAAAATTGAAAAGAAAAAAATATTACTCTACTGCCCAGTCAAGTGACATTCTTGTTTATTAACCCAAAACCCTTACATTTTTCCCTTTTTTCTTCATGCAACTTATTCCTAATTGTGTACATTATATTATAAATTTCCCTAGTCATTTAGGATCTTTACAAATTGTGAAGTAGTACATGATGAGTGGCAACTATGGAGATGATGTTCCACGTTATTTCATTTGGTAGTTTGTTGAAATACCTAATATTTTTATTAGGCAAGGGATATGGCCTCGTTTGAGTGGAAGCCGCCAATTATATTTATACCTAAACCCTATCTCTAGTTTGATAAATGTGCAATTTGAATTTATGATATGTTCCTAGGTGATATTTGTTTATGTGGTTGTTTCTCTAATTTTCAATCCCTCTCTACTTTATTAGGATGGAAGATCTCAGAAACGAAAAACGAAACAATTTTTTTCGTTCTTCAAAAGAAAAGTGGAGAAAAAACATCAAATTCTGATGCTTAAACCTTTGAGTTTAGTAGAAACATCAACAAGTGTTGGTATTCCTATGATTCCTATGGTTGTTGAACCTCAAGGTCCTCAACCTCAAACAAAAGTTTCAAGAATTCCTTTTGATGAGAATGAACTTGATCGAGATCCCACATTGCGTATTCTGATATGGAAACATCCTGATTATAATCAAGATGAAGTTAGACGTGCTTATATAAAGTGGGGACCAAATCAACCTATCTTGGTTGAGTATCCGAGGACTAAAACTGGAGTTCAAAATCGAAGATTTCAAGAAAGTTGGTACAAAAAATTTCCATGGCTAGAGTATTCTATTTCAAAAGATGCGGCATTTTGATTTTCGTGCTTTGTTTTTCAAGGTCATGAACCTCTACATCCTGCATTTACCGTTGATGGTTTTAATTGTTGGAAGAGTGAATAATGGGGTCGAATGTGTTTTCTTGTCACATATGGGAGGTCCTGTTTCCACACACAATAATGTTGTGAGAAATGTTGAGGCGTTGAAGAATATATCAGTGCACATTTATAAAGTTATGAATGTTCAAAGTTCAGAAGAAATAAAGAAAAATCGATTGCGTCTTAAGGCTACCATTGATAGTGTTCAATGGCTTACTTTACAGGGGTGTGCCTTGAGAGGTCATGATGAATGCAATGTCAAAAAGAACCGTAAAGTGAAAATCTAATTGAGATCGGATTAGTTTGATGGCAAAGTTGAATCTTGAGATAAATGATATTGTCTTAGAGAAAGCTCGGGAAATCACAGTATCGTCTCCTATGATCCAAAAGATATTTTGCATATTCTAACTACTAAAGTAAGAAAAAATAGCATAGAAAGTTGGAAATGCCAAGTTTTGTATTTTGGTTGATGAAGCAAAGGATGCATAAAATAAAGAATAGATGGCAATTGTTCTGAGATTTGTTGATGTTCAGGGTTTTTTGCAGGAGAGATTTTTTGAGATTGTGCATGTTAAAGATACCACTTCTTTAACTCGACACATTTTGCACATTCGACAGAATTTGCACATTCGAGATTTACGAGGTCAGGGATATGATATTGCTAGCAACATGCGTGGTGCATTTAATGGATTGCAAGCTTTATTATGATAAGATATTAATTATGCATACTATGTTCATTGCTTTGCTCATCGTTTACAACTTAGGTAGTTGCCAACTCATAAAATGAATTTCAATATAACTTAATTCATTTCAAATTGACATGCATTGTCAATCTTATTAGTGCTTCTCCTAAGCGTCATACAGAGTTGCGATCTGCCCAAGCTATTGAGATTGAAAGGGGGATAACTAGTGGTGAATGAGGGCGGTAGGGGTGTCGGATGGGTACTTTGCATCGAGTTGGTACTACTCGTTGGAGCTCACATTTTGAATCCATTTGCGGTTTGATAGATATGTATGGTGCTATCATTAGTGTGTTTGAATGTATAGTTAACGAAGGATCTTCAAATACAATTCGTGGGGAAGTTGGTGGTTCTTTAATGGCAATGAAGTCCTTCAATTTCATATTCATATTGCATCTTATGCACAAGATTATGGGGATTACGGATATGCTTTGTCGGGTATTACAGCATAAATCATTAGATATTTTGAATGCAATGAATTTAGTCTCATCGACAAAATCATTGCTTCAAACCTTGCGAGTAGAAGGTTTTGATTATCTCCTTGACCATGTGAAATCAGTTTGCATGAAATTTGATGTCGATATACCTGATATGAGCACTCGGTACAAAGGGGCAAGACGTTCATGTCAATAGAATGATAACATTACAATTGATCATCACTATCACATGGACATTATAATGCTACGAGTGATCATCAGTTAGAAGGTTACATAGTAGATTCAATGAAGAGACAATGGAATTGCTTATGCTTTTTTTCGACTCTACTTTAGATATGGGACAACTTTAAATCTTTCAATCTAATCGCATTTGTTTACTTGTTTGAGAAGTTTTATCACGGTGATTTTTGATAGACAAGACATGCATTATTTGAAATGTCAATAGATCATTATCAATTTGATGTGGTTCGCCATGAGGGTTTCAAAGTAATAATCTCTGATTTCATAATTAATAATAGTAGTTTAGTAGAAACAAGCAAAACGAGTCTGATTTGATTGATAGGTTGATTCGTCTTATTTTAACTCTTCCCGTTTCTACGGCAACTTCAGAAAGAGCATTTTCAACCATGAAACATGTCAAAAGTACTCTTAAGTAATAAGATGATAGTATTTGATCTGATGAACCCCCTTTCTAATGACGGAAATCCGTCAAACAACTGTGATATACTCCCACGACAAACTCTTCATTGATGATTACCATGAAGCTAAACCGTTAACGCTTAAAACTATCATTGGAAAACGTAGTTATAAAATTTACTTTTCTATCAAAATTACACCTTTAGATTTAACGAAAATCCGCAAAGATAACGACTAAGGCGCGGCCAAGCCCAAAAAATACAAAATCACCGTGATAAAAATACACTCCCAATGCTTTCCAAATGTCCAACTATTAACAATAAAAGGACTCGGGTCCTCATCAAAATATAAGATATGATCAATCCAACATAATTGTCAGAACCCTCGTTTTTCTCAAACCATGCATGCATATTTTATAAAAGATATTTACATATACAAATGCCACATTTTAACTTTTACTATTTTTAATTTACACTTTATCTTATATATAATCACAACATGGGCCAGTTTGCATCGAATCCTTAAAAGTGTCTTTTCATTTCAAAAGACTCGCACTAAAAATTATTTTAAAAACAGTAGGGAAATCATGTGGAGCCTAAACTGCTCAAATGAAGATTATAAGTTCTAAATGCGTTTCTCATTGCTTTTGTACCTCCCAATATTAAAATCAGACATAAAGCCTATTAGAAACTGCTTACGAGAAAATCCAGTTTTTTGCGAAGTGAAAACCATTTCGAAAACTGCGGCCGAAACTATTTATGCCATCGAAAACTGCTCAAAACTATTTCATGCATCGAAACTGCTCAAAACTATCACAAAACTGCTTGGTGGTTATCCGGAAGTGCTATACTGAAATCAAGTACCAACCATCGTGGCCCATTTCTAAATAATTCTAGACGTGATACCACGAAATCTAGAACTCGGCACTGTGAGAACCCTAACACTACCCTGGGCTTAAGATGGTCCTGAACACTGGGCGGATCTCTAGAAACATAATGGAACTCCTACCAAAATGCCCTGATGGAACCTCTAACCAACACCTCATCGTCATGCACTAAGTCAGCGCGCTAACTATATACCCCGAATGTGCAGAGGGCGACTCACTATATATTCTAGATCTAACCCCCAATTGCCAACCAGGCAATATAGTTAGTCATAATATCCCATAACCTAGCCATGCATAATCCGAAATACATCTGACCGGAAACTGAGCTATGCCATCTAGGGGTTTTGCTAAACCAGCCAAACCGCTTCTTAAATATCGAATCAAACTTTATGCCGAGTATAACAAATGGAGGTAAAAAATGCTTTATAAACTTATATTTTCAAAGCACTTTACAACTTCAGAATTTAAAACACTTTCGCTTTTGTGGTGCTGATTTCGAAGATTTCACATTTTTCTCGACTAATTTCTTTCAAATCTGTCAAGCACTCTAGCTTCCGCCTGATGCTCAAATCGCCTACACACCATTCAATTACGAACGCCCTCGCCAACGCTTTAACCATAAAACATACATGCGCTCTGTGCTCGACTATATCGAACGAACTTCACCCTAACAAAACTTTACGTGCTATCCCATTCGATAAGGACATCGATAATATGATATGAAATTGACCAAAATGTCCCTACACATTAAACGCTCCATAAAAACTATACGTTTTAATTAACTCACTCGCGACTCCTTCCATAGAAACCTAAAATAATTCAAACATTTCTAAAATTCTCATCCTCGACTCATCCGACTACACCCTAAAATTTCAACCCAAATCTGCTCAAAAACAAATCTTGGGTTCACTCGACTGTCTCGAACACAAATCCCAAAATTCCTAAAAATTCTTAAACTCAATCTAAAATTTCGTGGATCGTTTTTACGACCTTCACTGCCTCTAAGAAAATTTCAAGCCATTATATAAAGATTTAAATAAATAACACAAGAGTGCAAACTTTCTACCTTTAGCCACAAAACGCTAAGATATCGTACCTATGCGTAGCTCTCTTCATGTACCCAACCTTTGTCTTCCGGCTCACGAAAGCCACGGCCCACTTCCAGAATCGAGAGTAGAACAAAGAGAAAAATAAAACTAAAATTGCTCTCCACTGACGCCTCCCGAACGTCCTTGGCGCATTCGAATTTTTAAACGCTTTGATTTTGTTTTTTGTTTTTTTCCAAGTGGGACCCATATGTCCTTTTTTATTTCACTTCTTGGTCCATTTAAGTCCCGAAACAAATTATTTTGTCCCGGTTTCAATTTCATTTATCTTAATTGAATATTCTTTAAATATTTGCCATTTTTCGAAATTTTTCAAAAATCCCGCTTTCAGTTTTACTTAAACTGTCGCTTCAGAATTGTAAAATATTCCGACCGTCTCTAATTTAACTAAACTTCCTCGCTTACTAGGATTTCTCATGAGAGACTTAACTTAATCTAGCATACCTCGCTTGGCCATCCGAGATCTATGTGAATTTTCTGTGCCCCTAACAATTATGATAATTTATTATTATTATTATCCTTTTGAAATTCCATAATTTATACTTTCACCCCTCCACCTTCCTTAATTGCAAAAGTGTCACAATTCTTTGAAAATTTTATAATTTCACCCTTAAAACAACTTTTAAAAATTCTATTATGTCACTAAAATAATTGGGCTAGTTCTCACGCATACGAATCTACTGCTACACATACCGTGACACCCCATCAGATCAAGGTTACAGATTCATTACTGTCTACATTGAAAGAGAAATAGTGGAAGCAATCGATAGCTGCATTCAGCTTATAGATGCCTTTTTGTTCTACGGCTGATCAAGAGTCCAATTTCATTAAGAAGTGTTTATGAGCTTTACATTTGTATTATTAAATATATGTTTATGAGTTTACATTTGTATTTTGTTAGTCATATGAATAAGCCAGATTGTTAAATATAGCTTAGCCCGGGATAAATAAAAATCCTAGCTCCGTCCTTGCCTCGTCATCCCGTTAAAAAGTTCGAGGGAATCGCCTAACAATGATTTTCCCGTTCCTATATTCCAAGCCATTTTTAAGTCATGTAGGTTGTAATCCAAAGAACTCCAATGCCAGTGGCATCTCTTAGAACACCACCTGCACCGCAGACTGGGCTGAATTACACTCACAAGATTTAGCTTCATCCAACCCGATGGAGGTCGTTTCCATCCTATCCATGTCATACCAGGGTTTCCTCTCCTTAGGCTCATAATAACATTATTGGAAAATGCAAAGATGCATTCTCCGTAAGAACTCGCCAAAACACCTTCCTATTCAAGCTTACGACTTTTCCATTAAAGACTTCATCATTTCTCCACTTCCAAATTAGCCAGATGTAAACCGCAAACCTTTCCTTCCACGGGCCCTTGTCGTCGTGTGTTTGCAGGGTTAAGTTCCATCGTATCCAGTCTCTTAAAGATGGGCTTTGCCGGGCATCTCTATTTTCCTCGTTGGCAACTCTCCTCTAGAAGGGTATTACTTTGATGTACTTTCTAAAAATTGTTGGAAATGGGTTCGAAAGACAATAAATTAAATCTATCTTTGAGCCTAAAATTACAAATTGGCCCATAAACTCTTTTCTGTGCTGGTCCACATGGGAATGTGTTCTCTCCATGAGGAGATGAATATTATATATTGAGTCGTCAAACCATTGGCGAGCGACTGTAAATCGTCAAACATCACCTCGAAAATGAATTCAAAGGCGAGCCATGGAAAGCCTCGCCCTACATCGACGGGACAAGACTTTAAAGGGTATATATACACCTACCTCAGAGCCGGCCGCCCCAACGGCGACCCCACTGCGGGAAGGAGGACCTAAATTTCATGCCTGTTCACCACACGCTAGCGCCACCTCCGCCGCCCCGCCCTAAACCAATTCGGGTTCATTCATTCGTTTTGAGAGACTGAGTTCTCGTACAGCTTCCTATTCGATAAACAACAAAAAGCCGGTCGATTTCTTATCAAGCGAGATCATTTCATCCCTGAGGCGAATTAAGTTAATAACTCAAAGCACTCAATCGCGAGGGCAATATTCGTTTTAAGGAGATTTTGAATAGTCCACATAAGACTTGGATCTTCAAACAAAGCTGCAACCGACGCTTTAATTTTTATTATGTTTTTCCTGCAAACAATTTTTCATAGACATACCGGAGCATAGCTCTGCAAACTATTTTGATTAAACATGTTATTTGTTTGTCTCTTCGTTTATTCGTCTCTATTTCCATGCACTAGTAATTCAACAATCTTAAGACAAATATCAAGCATTTTAAATATAGAAATCGCATAGCTAGAATTAATCGATCAGACTGGATTTACATTTTTTAAATATAACATTACCATGCTTCCGAATACGTAACTACTGCACTAGATTAATTTATATTTTAAAATATTATATACGCTCTCTGCTTTCTCGCTTCTCGCTATGATATCGCCTTGTTTATATCAGCCTTATATATCACTTACATATCACTTTCTGCCTGGAGTATCGGGCCATATATCGTTCTTACATATCAATTTTAATATTATTTTATTGCTCAATTCTGCAAAACGGTAATTTGTTTGGTTTTAATATTGTTTTATTGCTTGATTCTGCAAAAACGATAATCTGTTTGTTTTAATATATTTTATTTTTGCTCAAAATTTGGCTAAGTCATACTTTATGTTTAAAGATATTGTTTATGTGAATAGTGGCCACTTTGATTTAATACTGGTTTTATTCAAAATTTGGCTAAGTCATTTTAAAATTTTTTTAATATATTGTTTCAGAACAGAATCCCTGCCTAAGATAATGGCTACCGATTCTATCGTGGGCCTCCTCCAACGCCATGGGCGCCAACGACGAGTCACGAGAGAAGCCGAAAAAGTTTAATGGGACATAATTCAAAAGGTGGCAACAAAAGATGTTGTTCTACCTTACCACTTTAAATTTGGCATGTTTCCTTCAAGAGGATGCTCCCGCATTAAAGGAAAATGAAACTGATAGGCAAGCGGTCATTGCCATAAGCATGGAAGTACGTCAGATTGTGGTCGCAACTACCTCTTGAATGGCTTTACAACACACCGTATAATGTGTATCAGCGCCTTCAATACCGCAAGAGAACCGTGCGGGGAACTTTGACAAAAGTACAAGATCGGTGATGCGTGGCCGCTGTTTTCAGGTGAATATTCCAGATTTCGCAAGATGCTTGATTCCAAGACAGTGATCAGCCATGTCCAAGATCTGCAAGTGATTTTGCATGACATACATGCAGAAGGGATGTCTCTCAATGTATCCTTCTAAGTGGCTGCAGTTATTGAAAAATTGACACCACTATGGAAAGAATTCAAGAATTACCTAAAGCATAAGCGGAAGGAGATGAAACTCGAAGACTTGATCATGAGACTAAGAATAGAGGAAGACAACCGTGCATATGAGAAGAAGGCAGGCAAGGCCATCATGGAATCCAAGGCCAATATCAGGAACAAGGGCAGACCTCCATATTAGCAAGAAGAGGAAGTACAATGGCAACGGTCCCAAGTAAGGTCCTACGGTGAACGGCGCAAGCGGCACAGAATAAGGTGCAGATCAGGCTAAGGATCACATAATGCAAGGAACAAGGGAATCCAAAGAAGAAACGCCCTCAAGAGAATGTGACTGAAGTAGACGATGTCTCAGACATGAACCTCTCAGCCGTAGTCTCCGAGGTGAACTTCATTGGCAGCAATACCAAGGAATGGTGGGTGGACACAGGGGCTACTCATTATGTTTGCTCGGACAAGAAGATGTTCTCATCATATCAAACCATAGATAATGGAGAACAACTCTTTATGGGCAACTCCTCTTCTTCCATGCTGAAGGCCAAGGGAAGGTAGTATCAAGATGACATCGGGCAAGGAACTTACTCTCAATGATGTGGTTGCATGTGCCGTAAATCTGAAAGAATCTTAGTGTCCTGATCATTGTTGAGTAAGAAGGGCTTAAGCCAGCGTTTGTCTGCATAACATCCTCACCAAAATGGATGAGGAAGGGGTACATGAGCAATGAGCTCTTCTAAAATGAATGTAATGACTGCCAGATCTCATATTAAGAATATCAATAATAAAGAACACGCCTTCTCGCTTATATGCTCAATCTTCAAAAAGAGTGGCATGGTAGCATCAGATATGTTAATTATGATACATCGAGCAGATTAATTAATATGGAATGTTTGGTTTCAATTTCAAATAGATCCAAACTATAAAATGTGAGATTTGTGTGGAATCTAAATTACAAGAACTTCTTTCCAATCAATCTGAAAAGAAGTAGTGAACTCTAGAATTAATACATCTAGATATCTATGATCCAAAATTTATTCAATCAGAGAGTGGTAAGAAATATTTTCTTACATTAATTAATGATCGTGACAAGATAACGTTATTTCTACCTATCGAGAAGTAAAGATGAGGCATTGGAAATGTTTCAACATTTCAAGAATGAGGTGGAGAACCAACTTGATAGAAAAATCAAAGTAATAAGAAGTGATAGAGGTGGTGAATATGAAGCACATTTTGGTGATTTTTGTTCACAACATGGTATAATACACCAAACTACTACACCCTATTCACCTCAGCAAAATGGGGTTGTTGAACGTAAGAACAGAACTTTAAAAGAAATGATGAATGTATTACTATTAAGTTCTGGACTACCTCAAAATTTGTAGGAGGAAGCAATTCTTTCCGCAAATTATATTCTCAATCAATACCTCACAAGAAAACCAATAAATCCTCCATGAGTCATAAAAGGCCGCATCACACCTCTTACAAATACTTAAAAGTGTGGGGTGTCTGCTAAAGTGGCGTGCATCTATACTCTAAAAAAGGTTAAAATAGTGACAAAAACAGTTGATTGTGTTTTCTTGATTGATATGCACATAATAGTAGTGCATATCGCTTCGATTCATAAATAAAAATTATCGATATGCATGCCAATACTATTATCGAATCAAGGAATGCATCTTTCTTTGAAAATGTATTTTCTTACAAATCCACACAGGAGTCGAACTCAAGTAAAAGAACTCATGATACTGCAATAGGCAGTAGTTAAGGCCAACAAGATGATGATGAACCTAGATGTAGCAAAAGAACTAGAACGTCAAAATCTTTTGGTCCATATTTTATAACGTATTTGTTAGAAGATGAGCCTCAAAGCTTTAAGGAAGCTGGTGTCGAGCCCGGCCCATATTGAAAGAGGCTATAAATGATGAAGTAGAATCCAACTTGCAAAATCATACATGGGAACTAGTGGATCTTCCACCAAGTTCAAAACCTCTAGGATATAAATGGATATTTAAGAAGAAAATGAAAGCAGATGGATCTATTGATAAATATAAAGCTGCAGACTCTACTATCAAAGGTTATACAAAAGAAGGCTGGTGACTATTTTGATACCTATTCACCAGTAACAAGAATATCATCCATTCGAATGTTAATAACTATTGCAGTTATACACAATCTTGAGATACATCAAATGGATGTAAAGACAGCTTTCTTAAATGGTGACTTAGATGAAGAAACCTATATGGAACAACCCAGAGGGTTTATTGTTCCAGATCAAGAAAAGAAAGTTTGTCAGCTTGTTAAATCCCTTTATGGATTAAAGCAAGCACCAATGTCTAGAACATCGAACGTGAATTTGTCATTATTTGTCTCTATGTTGATGATATACTCATTATGGGTAGCAATAATGAAATCATTACAACTACCAAGGAAATGTTCAACAATAAGTTTGACATGAAAGACTTAGGTGTCATTGAGGTTATACTTGGGGATAAAAGATCTTCAAAACATCATATGGACTTAATATTATCTCAATCACATTACATTGAAAAATTCCTCAAGAAGCTTAAATAAAATGATAAGAATAATGAGAACACCAGATGTAAATCTACATTTATCCAAAATACGGCAAATGCCTTTACAACAAGAATATGCACAAGCAATTAGCGAAACGATGTATGTCATGAATCAGACTGGCCCGTACATAGCTTACATCACAAGAATTGAGTAGATACACAAGAACTAAGTCCTAATTACTGGAAATTTGGAAGGCAATAGTTCAAGTTTTGAGGTATTTGAAATACACCCAAAACTATGGATTGCACTATTCAAAATATCCAACAGTACTTAAAGGATACTGTGACGCGAATTGGATATCCGACACCAAAGACTCGAAGTCCACAAGTGGCTATCTATTTACACTTGGTGGTGGAGCGGACAAAAATATGGTTTAGATCCTCCTCCTCCTCCTCAACACAGGCGTGGCAAGAGGGAGTCTCCTCTTCCTCTCCATATTGGTTAAGATTTTCCCATGATAAACCAACCACAGGAACTGTCGAATCTTTTGTGGAATCTGGAGTTTCCAGATTAAGTTCCAAGTACCATCCCGAAGCGCCTAGCTGAAGACAACAGCACCATAGCCGAGGAGGTCGAGACTTTCCATTGTTGGTTAAATTTCAACAAAGCCCCATCTTTTTGTTATCACATCGACCGATAAAACAAAGGTTCGAAGTTTTCTTAAATCTTATGGACAAAGCTAATTATTCAAGTCATCCCACTTCCAACCTCCACCCAGAATCCAATAATCTTTTATGCATCTGTACGATTCCGGAAAGCTGGGGATTGTTAAGGCAGTATTTACTAAAGGAGTATTTCCTAGCCACCTATCTCTCAAAAAAAGGGTGTCCTTTAAATGAGATCTTAAACAACATAATCCAATCAGATCATTTGCGGAAGAAAAATGCCAGAATCTACATACCTCCAGCCATTGTTAAGAAACCGAGAAAACTGAAAAATTGGAAATATTTTTGGTTCTTCTAAACTCTTCTCAAAAACAACTTGATGGTGATTTTTCTATGTATTTCGAGCAGCTTGTGGACCCAAAAAACGCGTTAAAGGTTCTTCTTTATATGGAGACTAGGCCATCACAGGTCTTCTGAAGAGTTGCAAGGGTTGAAGAAAGGTGTTATGGGTATTGAATTTTGAATTTAAAAATTCAAATGTTCATGGATCACTCTAACATTCTCCCACTTGATCCATATAGTTCACTCATCATAAGCAAAACTAAATATATAAATCATAGCGATAGGTCCTCTTATAGTGAGTAGTATCTTCCATGTATTACAATATATCAAGTTCTTCAACACAAACCCTTAAACTGAATGAATAAACCATATGTTTATTCAAGGTCCAAACTTAATGATATTTCTCAAAATAATAATAATAATCTGAAATGTACAAAACCATGGAAGAAATATTAGACTGAATAAGAGTTTTATTTAAAATAATGAATGTATGTACAATAAAATTACATCGTGGAACCAAGTCCCATTTGTACTACATGATCCTTAAAATACTTAGGTGGCTTAGTTAAAGGATTCAAGAATCATCAACCCGCTAATGTGTCTAATGACTTTCATTTCTTTAACACGCTCTCTTATGGCTAAGTAATTCTAATCGCCGATGCTACTTATTTCGACTTCCGCCTATTGTTCTTAGCCATAAATACTGCAATGAGCTATCACAAAGAGTAACCAATGGCCTGGGAGAGAGAACTATAATTCTAAGCCCGATATGAAACTCTTAACCATACACCATGCGTAAGCTAGCCTCAAAACAGATACGAACTCACTTCCAGCAAAGGAAGTGGCAAACCCAAGGTTTGTTTTACACTCTCCAAGACATACTCCATCACCAATTTTGAAATATAACCGTATCGCTGATTTTCAGGAACAACACAAACAAAGAAAGTCCGCACTGAGTAGCTAATCACCTCCAAACTATGTGTTTGTCTATACATAAGCATGTAATCCCCTTGTTCCTCGGGCTATCTCATCACCTCTTTAGCCTCTGGCTTCACACCTGATTACTTCCGATATCTTCCTAATACTCCAACAATAACAAATGCAATGTCGTGTCTGCATGACTTGAAAGATACATTAGGCTTCCAACACCGGGAAGTATATGGAATGTTCTTCTATGTGTTCTGTCAAATCATTTCATGAACTGATTCAAATCGACCACCCTTCAAACGGGTGCTACACTCTAAGTGAACAATTTTTCATGTTAAATCTCTCTAAACTTTATTGATATAGGTCTCTCGAGACAAACCCAAAATGCCTTTGAGATCTTTTCCCTATGGATCTTAATGCCAACAAGATGCCTCACCCATATCCTTCTTATAACAAAGTTCTTTGAGAGAAATTACTACTCTATATAACAAACCTCATCATCAAGCTGCGCGTAATATCATCCACATATAACACAAGAAACAAATCTTATCCCACGACCTTCGATATATACATTGATCCATGATATTTTCTTCAAAACCAAATGAAGAATGACTCATGGAATTCTTCAAATACTATCATGGATGCTTGCTTTAAACCATATATGGATTTCTTAAGCTTGCAAACTAAATACCACTGTAGGAGAATCCTTCAGTTACTCTTACGAACCTCTTCCTCTGGGGATACCATTAAGGAATGTCGTTACATCCATTTGATGTAAATCAAAGTCAAAATGTGGGCAACTAATGCCATGATTATTCTAAGAGAATCTTTCTAGATACAGGAGAAAAGGTCTCGTAGTCGATTCCTTCCCTTTGATCAATCCAACGAAGTCTAAACACCCTTATGTCTCTCGATGTTGCCCAATGAGTCCTTTTTCTTCGTTTTAAAGACCATTTACATCTAATGTGTTTGAAACACTCAAAGTAACTCAAAGAGATCCTAACCTAAGATGCCATGTATATTTCTTCTTTCATGCATCGTACTCATGAGTTAGATTCCTTAGAACTCATAGCTTGTGAAAACGCTTTCTCGGATCATTTTCTACTTTCCAATGTTATGTCCACCTTAAAATACACTATATAATCATTAGGAATTGATGATTTCCTAACTCTCAGAGATCTTCTTAATGTTGCTTCATCATTCTTTCGAGGGAATTTGTCGATCAACCGTTGCTCAATTGGTAGCGTCTGAACAATTCGAATTTCATTTGCAACTGATCCACGTGATCACATAGTACATGTAACTTTAAATGGTTATCTTACACCTGCTTGTACTTGAGGGGTGTGAATGACAACTTAATCTATCACTAAACTGCAGGGTTAACCTTCTCATAATGATCGCTCAAACAATGTCCTAACCGATCACCCTCACCGATTATCATTCTCAAGAAATTTTACTTCTTGGATTCCACAATCCTAGTGTTTGAGATGGACAATAAATCTATACCCCTGACCTTCAACATATCCACGAAATACCTAACATGGTCCCTGGGTCTAGCTTTTCTCGTGGGTTATAAATTTACTCGCACGGGCATCCCCTAAACGCAGATATGTCGCAAACCTGCTTCCAACCTTCAATGACTCAAAAGGCGTCTTGCAGATACCTCTGCCTGAACTCGATTTAATATATACACAAATTGCCTTGTGAGTTTCACCACAAGTATTTACAGTAGTTTTGTATTACTCCTCATACCCTTACCATATCCATTAAAGTTCGGTTTCTTCTTTCTCGCCATTACACCATTCTGATCTCGAGTAACCAAGAATAGTGTACTCGCAACCCGATTTTCAAGAACCGCAAATGCACCAGAGCTTCATTCATTCTCTCGTGGTATTTACCATACTTCCACTTATCCGATCTCACTTCCATCTTAATATGTCTTCCGCATTGATTCTCTTACTCAGCCTTAAACTTTAGTTACGTCTAAAGCTTCATCCTTTTGAACTAAGTAAGAGAGATACATGAGTCGTGAATAATCATCTATGAAGGTGATAAAGCATTTCCTGACTATTCAGATCCATGTTAGGACAACAAATGTCGGGTGATATAATCTATGGCTAGGTTTGTGCTCCTTTGCACTTTTTAGACTTTGTTGTTTGTTTTGCCCTTAATGGTAATTCACACAAGTCTCAAATCAAGAAAATCCAAAGTACTAAGTATTCTATCATTAACCAATTTCTTTATTCTTTCAATGGAGATGTCCCAATCTCCCACATAACATAGAGGATTCCTCGTCTATAACACATCTTTAATCCAAAGCAAAGAACATGCATAGAATTATAAGTAAAATCATTTTAGAATCAATATGGAAAAGACCATCGACAATGTACCATAACCAATAACTTTAGATTTATTTGATAAACTAAAACTAGACCGGGTAAGCTAAAGGAAAACTTAAAGGTATACAAGTCTTGAAATTGAAATTAAATTCTAGAGAAACTTGGAACATAAAATGTCTTTTCCAATTCTAAAATGAAACCGCTGCTTAATACAAGGCTGCAAGTGCTAATAGCTTCCACACGTGAACTCATCTTGCTGCTTGAATAGATGCATTGTTCACTTCCCACTGGCTTCCTTAGGCTCTTAATACCCTGTGAAGGTATTTGAAACATGATCGTAGAACCGTAATCAATCCACTATGTGTTATGATTAACATTAACTATATTAGAATCATAACATACAAAAGAAAATTGAGTACCTTTATCAAGCTAGATCTTAAATTTCGAGCAAATTCTTCTTCATGTGTCCCTTCTTCTACGTAAAAACACTTTGACCTTCTTTATGCCCGATTGAATAAGAATCTTCCTTTTATCTCGATCCTTTCTTTCTTTCCCAAAGATGGTCAAGTTAACCTGCTCGCCTCTTCATCATTAACCTTCCTCTTCTCAGACACACACGGTCACAATTCACACTGACCATTTATCCTTATGTGTAAGAAGAGATTTTGAAGGGATCAGACAGTCAGCGCAGTGTCTTACCATATATAATGAATAAGAAAAGTGTTCCGATATGGTAACTTTTAATGTCCGCGGTTATACAAATATCAATCCACAGCAAATGCATAAATGATGGTAGATGGCACCGGCAATGGTGATGATGGGCAGCAACAGTAGGGCAACAACAACAAAGATGATCGGTGAGAAGAGAAGTCAGATGGGTGCAGAGAACAAAGAGTAAAGAAATTATGGTATGAGAAAAATAGCAACAAGTAACTATACCGTAAAACAATAATCGGAGATGCAAGATCTAAGAACCGTAATCGAGGATCAAACAGGTGTGTGTAAGACTCGTCTCTTAGAATTTATTTCCTGTGATTCAATAGCCCTTCGAACCGAGAGGTCTCGGATCAGGAACAAGTATGAGGAGAATCTATATTGATGTAGAGGAAAATAGGATTTAAGAAGATGCTCTACCAAAGCTAGTCTCCATTTGATTTATAGGTAAAATTATGGCCGTTGGCCATTAAGAATAAGAATTAATTTGAAACGTTACGAATTAAATGCAAAATTAATTGTAATAATTAATGCGAAATGTTACGAATTAAATGAAAAATTAATTGTAATAATTAAAACCGTTATGGATTAAATGCATATTTAGTTATTAGAATTTGAATTCAAAATCTAAAAACTCATTTTGTTCCATGGGACAACTTTTTTGCTTTTGTTTTTATTTAAAACCTCGTTGTTTCATAAATAACTTCCACATTTTTCAAAAGAAAGAAAAAAACTTTTGTATTTAAAACATATTGTTTGAATATGGAAGAAGGTGTTAATGCCTTAAGTCTGGTGTTCAATGAACCAGAACCAAACATGTATGAATAAGGTTTAACTTACGTATACTGGTGCTTTTATAACTCTATGAACCAAGAGTACTTTAATCGCAAATTAGAGACCTTTACTCACAAGACCACACACGATTCTTGGCTTGCTCTTCAACTACAGCTGGGACATTAGGCCACGCAAGGCTGCTTTAATTCATGTTATTTCAGGAAATCTTGCCATACCACTTCACATAGGAGCTGACCTAATTCCACACTTATATATGTGATTCATCAAATACATACCGAGACATATATGTACCACCCATAAGGGATATGAAATCATTAAGAATATTAATCAACTCTCAAATTATGCATTCTAGAACCATAATCACACACTATAGGAAGGGATCATTTTGTCGGGTACTAACAGATTAACAAGTG
This sequence comes from Tetrastigma voinierianum, assembly GCA_016808115.1. NCBI lineage: Eukaryota > Viridiplantae > Streptophyta > Magnoliopsida > Vitales > Vitaceae > Tetrastigma > Tetrastigma voinierianum. The sequence goes on from JAEQBH010003709.1 coordinate 35,440, forward strand.
ATCATATTACCCATATGAACCTTCTTCATGGGATCTCCAATCACAAAGGTGGGTTTTAAGTTTGAGAAATACTTTTTCAACCTCATTTCTTTTGCAACTCGGAATATCTATCTTCATCTTTGTTGTTCCTGGCCCAGAAATTGGCCCTAGACTTTGAAGAATTGCTTGTATCCTAGGGAATTCAAATTCTAAGGACAAGGTTTTTCATAATAATGCCTCATTTGAGTTTGTTTTCTCCAAATTGTCGCTCGTTTACAGTGACACTAACGGCCTCGAATCTCCGCGTCCATGGATCTCTCCACTCCTGCCTGCCCCATTTGTCAGTTGTCATTCGTCTTTGCTCGACCTCTCTACAGCCGCAACTACAACATGAAGTCGTCATATATCCTCATGTGCATGATATGATCACGCGACTCTCTGTCCCTGGGTGAGTTTAGGTGGATGAAAATTGCATAATTAAGGTACTTTGTGCAGGTTTGCCAAAAGCTCTAAATTGCTCATCGATGGCTTTCAAGAGGTTTGACTTTAGTAATTGGCTGATGGCCTAATACCGCTAGATATCTTAGTCTTTATGAACATCACGAGAGGCGATTAGACCTCCTCCTAATTTAATATAAAGACATACACCTTCGTTAGCCACGGCTTCAATAACTTAGATCGTGCCTCTTCCTTATAGCATAGTCAATATCCATCCATCCCAAACGCAGTAGTTAACTCTTTCCTTCCATACCTTATACCTTTATCACCCCTTAATCTCTGGAATATCATTAATTTAAATCGTAAATATTCGCAGTTGAATAATCCAAGAAATATTAAATACATGCTTAATAATCAAATATTAAGAGGGCAAAGATATTAACGCTATGTTTTACCAATGTAAATCATGCTTGAAAAACATAAACCTAGCGACATAAAAACCCTGGCCATGGGTTAATAAAGTCTTACTCAATTGTGCTTTAATTAATTTTTACGACAAGACTACCAAACCATGTTCCTTTCCTCCTAACCCTGTGGCAAATTGTAAAAAATACTTACTCGATATTTCATCCCACTAATCATACAAAATATAATAAAATTTGTGGGACTTAGATTTGACCATTCCATATGATTAATTACAATTAATGCAATCAAATGTGATCTTTGTATTAATATATAATTTTTAACTAATTAAGGATGTTGTAGCTATTCCCTAATTAATTAAAATTATATCGATCACTGAACATTATTATAAAAACTTTAAATAAATTTAAAGAACAATATTATTAGCATGTAAACATTATATGCATGCTAAATAAAATAAATTCTATAAAAAATCCATATTTTAAAGAATAATATTATTAGCATGTAAACATTATATGCATGCTAATAAAATAAATTCAATAAGAAATCCAACAATTCTATTGAAATATAAACTTTGTTGTAATTATGAAGCATGCAAAGATATAGTAAATCAGATAAAGGAAAAAACAAGGTAAAATATTCATCTCTGACGCCTAGTCTAGTGGTAGATGGCTCAAATGCGATGCATTTTGTCTCCCTTTATTTTTATAACCTTTGTTGACTTATCATTCAGGGCTTAGTTCTGTACCTTACCACATACCAAGCCTAGTCCATTTAGCCCAATTAAATTAAGCACAAAATCAAATTTAATCTACATAGCCAAGCTCAAATTTTGGGCTTTAGTCTAAATTAATTAAGGTCAAAGTTCTCACCCTACCACATAGCTGCCTACCCACTCAAAAGTCATCTTCAATCTTCGAATGGTCGCATTAAAAACCAAGGTTGTTTTTTTTTTTTTTTGTTCATCCCTTTGACATGATAATGGCTCAAATAGAGCTTGATTTCAATAACTTAGTCCAAATCAGGCAAACTACCAAATTCATAAATCATAATTTTATTATGTGCGGTTTATATTTAAATATATGCATATGAATATATACTTGCATTGGCCAAGGTATTATGACTCCGCTTATATTTAAATATATGTATATAAATATATACTCGCGCATAAAATAATAATTAGAAATCATTCTGCGACCGTAAACAGAAACGATCCTCCTTCCTTATGAAACTCGCTTGCAGAAAACTCGTATTAGCGTTTAATGTGAAAACTTTTCTTAAACCAAAAGGAGGAAAATCACTATGCCCAGAATCATAAATTTTTCTAAACAAGGCAGAGGTAAGCTGACTGATACCAAATGAAAATTAAATGAGATCTTAAACAACATAATCCAATCGGGGATTATTTACTGAAGAAAATGCCAGACCTACATACCTCCAAATTTATAAGAAAATCGAGAAAACCTGGAATATTTTTTTGTTTCTAAACCCCTTCTCAAAACAACTTAATGGCGATTTTTCAGATTTGAAGAGGCCTTAGCACTAAAATGCTGCAAACATTCTTCTTATAATGAGACTGCGCCATCATGATTTTCTGAAGAAATGAAGCACAAGAAAGGCAGCATGATATTGAATTTTGTGGATCACTCTAACATTACAGACCTGGTTTCAAATTAAACCTTCTTTAACAGGGTATTTGGCCGCTACGATCCCTTGCCACGCATTGGAGGATCTGTTTTTCTTTGAGAATTTATCCAGGGAAGTCTTCCCTTTTATATATTTGGACTGCAGCACTTTCTGCCCAGAGCCTGTCTTTGCTTATTAGAGCCTCCACCCTAGTTTGGACCATGAAGGCTACATCTGTTTCCTTCATACTTTATCCCTAGCTCCTCCATGCTTTTTCTGACTCATTATCTCCCCATCTGATCAAATGGACACGTCTCTGCTCTTGAGAGTCTCCCCAGAGGAATTTTCGGACTTTCTTATCAATATTATTACACACCATTGAGGGCATAAGGGTGGTCTGCATTGTGTACAAGGGGGTTGAAGCCAGAACTGCCTTAGATAACACTGTTCTTCCTGCAAATTTGAGATTCTTAGCTTTCCATCCTTCAAGTCTCCCTTCAATACGGTCAATGATATGTTGGAAAAGATTGGATTGCCAAGCCTCATGATGGAAGGGATCCCCAAGTACTTGTCTAGCTTGGGGACCACTGGGATCTTTGAAATATATGCAATTCTTGTCACCACTTCCGCATCAACATCAGTGGAGAATGCTATGCTGGATTTGTTCAAACTCACTTTTTGACCTGAAATAGTACATAAACTATCAAAACAATCTAAAATAATTTTAATATGTTCCTCTGTAGCTCTTAAAGAAGAGAAGCGTTGAGAGGATTTACTACGGAAATCAATATACAACATTTTAAATCATTGAATTTAAACTCATTTTTTATAATAAAAAAAATAATAATAATAAAAATATGTGATTATATATCGCTTCAAGAATACGCAATACGATTTTCACTTATGATCTTAAATCCTGATCTCTTCTTCTTCTTATCAAACTCGATACAATGAATCGTTTCCTTCCAGAATCGATTAAAACGCCTAACCACATACGGCTTTTTAGCTTTCTATATATAACTTATTTGATGTGCTGTTATTAATTGTGCTAATACATGCTCAAAAACCGCTTCTAAACGCAGACTTAATAATCGGTTTTATAATAAATTATATTTATTATAAATAATTACTTTATAATTATATTTATTATAATTTACCCACTCATTAAAGCCACAGAATATCTTCATACATTTAAAATACGCATTCTTTAATCGACTAAATACTTTGTTGAAGGACTATCCACTTAATTTTAATGTGAAAATAACAAGAAGATCATCGGCAAAGAAGATGTGGGAGAAGAGTGGTCCGTGTTTGGAGAGTGTTATGGGTTTCCAAAGACCCTCTCTAACTAATTTGTTGATTGCATGACCCAACCTCTCCATACAAAGAACAAAAAGGTAAGGACTCATCGGATCTCCCTGTCTGATACCCCTTGTTGGTCTAAACCAGTTAAGCTTCATTCCATTCCAAATAATCGGACATTCTTACTGTTCTATGCAATGGCTAATATTTGATCCAAGATGCTGGGAGATCCAATTGTCGCCCTTGATAAATTTCCAAGAGAGGCGATCATATGCTTTTTCCAAGTCTACTTTTATGATCATGATCCCCCTACCTTCTTCCTCATGGAGTGGAGAACTTCTTGATAAATTAGGATATTATCAGATATTTGTCTTCCAGGGACGAAGCTGCTTTGGTTTTGGGCATGATCTCTTTTAATATGTTGGTTAAAGTCTTGGTAATGACCTTATAGCCCCATTACAGAGGCTAATCGGAAGCAGTTGGGTGATACTTTCTGAATATTTTACCTCTGGAACCAGCACAAGCAAAGTGTCATTTGAATATTTCGGGAGACAGCCTGTTTGGAGGAACTTTAGGACAAAGTTGCAGAGGGATTCACCAACCACTGCCCAAGTTTTTTGGAAGGATCCAGCATGGAAGCCATCATTACCTGGGGACTTGTAAGGGGCCATGTCAAATAAAGTCTTCTTTACCTCTACATCAGTGAACAGTTTGGATGACTTGGCGGAGATCCTCGGCGAGGGTAAGGAAGCCGTTTGGGGTCTGAACTGGAGTTTCCGAACGCCCCTCTTTTTCAAATAAATTTTGAAAAAAAATTTGAATCATTCCTTCAAGAGCACTAGGGTCCGTGAACCACTCTCCTTTGAATCAAGCCATGTGTAGAAATCCAGTTATTAATGCCGAAGCTTCTGTTATAGTCGAAGTTAAAGGGGGTCGAGGTTTCTTCTTTGCTTGTAACAAAGTTGAAATCCCCAACTGCCATCCAGGGAACTCCCTCACCAATCACCCTGTAGTTTAGGTCCCGCTAGAGAAACTTTCTAAGGTTATGATTCGAGCTTCCATATATGACTGATAAGAGCTAGGTCTGGTATCCTGGGGTTGAAAATTTAGCATGTATAAACTGTGGATGGGTTTTTATGATAAGGAGGTCAACGTACGCCTATAATAGCCAAATACCACCACTGAGGCCTAACGCGCCAACAACCTCTGCACCAGTAAATCAACCTAAGCTATTGCAATTTTATCAGATTGTCCCCATCACACTTTTATAGCTCTAAGAGCACGCCAAGCATGGGTTATGCATGTTAATGACGTCCCATATGGTATGATAAAATCCTCTTCGAGGAAGCACCATTACAACTCCATATTATAAAATTCATGACAAACAGGAAGTAAGCCAGCCTCAGAGGTGAGGGCGGAGGTGTAGCTCGTTGTCATGCAGGATTCCTTCATCAGTGCAATATAGCCCGTAGTGCTGGCGCGTTATGATCCCTATCATCCTCCTCACTTGGCGTCTCTTCTCGAGAATCTTCCCCACTATCAGACATCTCATTTGAGGGTGGGTCTTGGTGGGGCTCATTAGACTGGCTGAACCATCTTGAACTTGGACCAAGCCGCGGTTGTACTTCTGAGTCACATCAATTTTGATAGATCCGGCCACCACCCAATGGCTTTCTTCTGCTGCAGCTTGATTAGGACCCACTTTCTTCTCCCCATATTTTCTTTCCTCAGCTTTCTTAGTGTTTCCTTTAGCATCCCCTCCTCTTGCCGCCTTGGTGGAAGCCCCCTAGGATGGGTTGTACACTTGCATGTTTACCTGCTTACCTTTCCTTCCAGGTACACCCTTCCTCTTTGGTTCTTCTTCCCTTGCTATGTTCCACTGTCTTTTTCATCGTGGCCCCTCGGCAGGTTTTCCTCACCTTCCAAATCTAGGATGGAGAATTTGGACTTTCCTGCCGCATTGCTCCCAGCTCCAAGATTACCTGCTACCAACTGCTTGGGGTCCTCCTTGCCTTTCCTTAGCACATCCTTACTCTCTTGGCGGTACTGAAAATTCTGGGATTTGCGGATTCTTCTCCTTGCCAACATCCAAGGCCCGAAGTTCTTTGTGACTTCCGGGTTGTCCATATCCACTTCAATCCCCGCTTGCACTAGTTTCCAACTTTGGATCATTATCAGAATTCTCCTATGTTTGATGGTCAGGTGGTGTCGGTTCTTCGCTTAGGTCCTTGGGGCACTCCTCCTTCCTGCGGCCATACAGCCCACATCCAAAGCATACAAGGTGGATTCCCTCATACTCCAGTCGTCGAATCCTTCTTCTCTGCCTGAACTTGGACACCAACAGCCTTATCAAGTCCACCTCTACGCAAATTCTAGCATAGTGGCCTCGGGACACAACACTGGTATCATCATATACCTTTACTGGTTTACCAAGCTTCGAACCAACCCTCATCAGAAAATTATAGTCAAAGTACTCAATTGGGAGACATGGTATTCTTACCCAAACCAAGAGGTTTCTCAATAGATTTTGATTGGGATGAAAATTGGCGGCTTGCCACTGACTAACTGTAAGCTAGTCGTTAAAAATTATCCAAGGTCCCTCATACTTAGCATACTCATAATCTTCCTTCGATGAGAACCTTGCTAAGAAAAACCCATTATCAATACTGTGACTCCTGAACGGCCGGCCGGCCCTGGCCCGGAGAAATGGCGCCTTAGCCCTGGCCAAAGCCCGGGCCTTTAGGCCCTTTAACGGGCCGGGCTTGAGAAATTTCTACGCCCGACTCAAATCCCACAGCCCGGCTCCATCTCTCCTTCCCCCTGCCTTCTCCTTCCTTCCCTTGCCTCCCTTCTCTCCTCCCACTTCTCCCTCCTTCTACGCCCCTCCTCTCCAATGGTCAGTCCTATCACCCTTTTCCCAAACTGTGAATATTCTCAATTTATCTCTTCAACTGGCCACGTGACCATTGGAACATTTCCTACTTTTTTTTCACTTCTTTTTTCTCTATAAATACTACACATTTTGTTTACCATTTTTTTTTTATCAAATTAGTCTTTTAATTTATCATTTTCTCTCACAAGTTCACTCAATTTTCTCTATATTCTTAATAATTTCATTTTCTTCCATTGCTTTTCACTTCTTCATATTATACGACATATTGGATGGTAAAATTACAAATCAAACATCGCGATCGACACTTGATTTTAGCTGAGATTTCGCTTCGATCCTCCAATCGGAAGAATATTTCTCCAATTTTTACTTTTCTTTATTTGTTTGTTACATTTTATTTTTGATTCAATTTTTTAGTATAATATTTTATTAATAATTTTATGGATAGTGCATGTGTACTTTCTAGTCCACAAGCAGATCAATGTTGAAAATTTAATTTTTAAAGAGCATGGAATTTTTCGAGTAGAATAGAAATAATTTTAGAAAATAATAAAAAGAATAAAAACAAAATGTAAAATTTATATAAACTTTAGAGCGGTGGATCAAATTCTGTGGCACAAGTCATCTAAAAGACATAAATTGAATGTACCAGAAAAAGTTTAAGCATAATGTATAATAGAAATTATATGCAATTAGGTAAAGATGAATTGAAATTTAAATTTTTCTTATGATGAGTCTTCGTGGTCGCTACGAACGATTGGACATATAATAAGAAATGAACAACCTTTTACGATTAAACTCATGAATATTCGTAAACAATTCAAACATCGATTAACTTCTCAATTCAAAAGTTAGTCAAGAAATACCGTTAAAAGATGTATTGCGAAATTTCAAAGGTAAAGAGTAAAATTTTAAAATATTTTGCAAATTTCATGAAAAATTTGTTTAACATTTGATATTTGGACATCTTTAATGCATAAAGGTTTTTTATGTATTACCGCTCATTATATAGATAGTGAATGAATGTTAAATAAACGAATAATTTCATTTAAAACAATAAATACTTCACATAGTGGTAAAAATATAGCAACTTTAATAAATGATGAAATTATAGATTTAAGTATTCGTGATAAAATATTTACAATAACATTAGATAATGCTTCTAATAATGATGTAGCAATACAAAGATTAAAAAGATTTTATAAATAAAAGAGGATCATGCAAAATTATTTCACGTACGTTGTTGTGTACATATTTTAAATTTAATTGTAAAAGATGGAGGGATTACAAAACAAGTTGATAGTACATTAGAAAAAAATTAGAGACATTGCATATAATATTAATTGTTCCCAAGCAAAACATGACCATTTTTTACTGTTGCAAAATTGCAAATATAAAAAGAAAAATATAAGCTTAGATATACCAATTAGATAGAATTTACTTATGTTTTTACAAAATATTACAAAATATAAAAAGGTAGTACACTATATTTTAAATGCAACCATCTAATAATAATAGTGATGTAGATGTTGATGTATTAAATGATTATGATTGTCACATCGCGACCTTCTACGCAGATCTTTTGAAAATTTTGATGTTTTAACAAATATTTTTCAGATCGCCAGACATCCAACTTCACATCGGCCATGCAAATAACTAAGATTTATATTGCATTACAAAATTATTTAAGTTATGAAAATTTTAATGATACAATTTTTGCAATGATAGCATGAAAAATATTGGAGAGAAATACCTTTGATTTATTATTATATTGGTTTAATTAGGACCCTAGATTAAAATTTGATGCTCTAGATGAATGACTGCAAGTTATTTACAAATGTAAGATCAAATAAAATCGCTAAATTAAAAATGAAGTAAATTAAGTATTATATATTTTATATAATATTTATAAAGAAAAATATGGTAATGATATTAGTTCGATAAAATCATCATCCACGACAAGCGCTTCATTTTATAAAAGCCCTTAGAAATGTTTAAAAGTAGAAAAAGGCAACAACTAGCTTCCAAATAATACAACCGACATGTATAGATATCTTAGTGTAGAAACAATTCCATTTGAAGACAATGAAGATTTTGAAATTTTAGAATGGTGGAAAAAACAACAAATAAAATACTCTATGTTATCTATTATTGCACGTGATGTATTAACCGTGCCTGTGAGTACAATGCATCGTGTCGCTGGGGCATATGCAAGAAATAAGCAGAAAAACTAATGAATTTGTCACCCAAGCAATCAAAGCAGTAGATGCTTAAAAGATCGAATTTAACTGACAAGAGATTGCACAATCATGTTCGAGAAGCTGCACTAGTGACTGATATAGAGAACTTAAATTTATCAAAACATGAATGGATCCATGATAATTCCTCGTCACCAGAAAATAGTGATTAAAATATTTCGTTAAATGTATATTGTATTTTTATTTTCTTATGGTTGAAAAGTACAAATGATTGACAAATAAGTAGGTGCCAACCTAGTTGGGATGTACTTATTTTAGTGATGTAACCTTTCATACATTTCCAAATGTAATTATATTCGATGAATACAATTTTTAAATGAAGTATTTTTTATTTTGAATTGTTTTTAAGCTTACTTTTATTTTATTTAACTTTTGAATACAATTTAAATAAAAAACCTAACTACCTAAGTGAAGGGTTCGCTTTTAGAGGGCCTTGACGGTTGTCTGGCTCTGCCTAGGTAGCCTAAAAGTCGAAGACCGGGTCGGTTCTAAAATCGTTCTCCACACCCCAGCCCCTTCTTAAAACAGTCACCGGGCTTGGCTCGCCTGCCTGGTCGGGCTTTAGCCTGTCGGGGCAGTGGCCTGACCAAGACGCCCTGCCGTGGCTTTCGAGATCCCTAATCAATAGCAACAAGATCAATTGAGGCTTTTAGCCTCCATATCTCCTATATCTTCTTGAGGAGTAGGTGGTAACCTATATTCCTTTCTAGGAGTTTTATTATTAGGGTTCTTTTCCAAGGTAGGTGAATTCTTTCCTTAGAGCAACTCCATTGGGAGTTGCCAAAAATGGGGTGCCAAATGCCATTTTGCAACCCTGAACAATGTTTTGGCACTCATGAACAGTATTTTTGCTCCAATGGTAGGTGCCAAAATGGGGTGTCATTTTAATAATTCAATGTTTTTTTATTAAAAATATAATTAAACTTGCCAAATATGGGATTTAAACATAAATGACATTTAGGCGAATGAACTACCAACCACTATTTCACCTCTTATCTCTCTCTCCAAAATTGTCAAATATGCCACCCCAAAACCCTAGATGACATTTTACCACATTTGATGCCACCTCCGTTAGAACCTGATTTTTTGTCGTTGAGGTGCCATTTTAGCTAAGCATGGATGGCACTTCATAGCATCTCCGCTGAGTCGCTTCCTCTTATCTTCCTTAGTTGCTTTATATCGTGGCATTCCTCATCCATCCCCTCACCATCGTCTTCCTCATCATCGTCCGACACCCAATCATCTAGCTCCTCCACCTGGCTTGTCAGAGTTCCTCTCATGAGTTTCTCTCTGAATGACATGGCAATAATAAAGTTATCCTTATTAGGCATTTCATCGTCAATCGGGAGGCAATCCTCCTTGTGATCATCCGCTCTCCCTTTCTTAATGCTCCTTTGGAGAACATCTTCTTCTTCATCGGATCGTGCATGTGTCCGTTCTTGATAGATCTCCATATATGTGGTCTCGACCTCGTAGAGTCGCTGGATCGCCTGAGCATTCACCAAATGGGCCGCAACCTACAAACCAAGAAGACGACTTGCATCTGGTCGCTCCGATGGAAAAGTTAGTCTTTTTTTTGGAAGACTTAGGACTTGGAGTAGCAATTATCTCGATTAAGAATCTCGTACCTCGTTTGGTGTGACTTGCTTCTCTTTTATGGAAGGAGAAAAGAGGATCCGTCTTTTTTGGAGAGTAGAGGATTTCTTCCTATAATGCTAAGGGAAGGTGGCTCTTATTTCGGGAAGGATGACTTATTCTGCCTTTTACGTAACTACCTTCCCAATAAGGCCCTGCTAGTAATGCATTCCTATTCTCTTGGAGGCGAGCGAATCGTCTGCTGAGACCTTATACTTATACTCTATGAAGAGCCTACTGCGCCTGGTTGCGGAGCTGCTGACGGAAAGGAAATACCTGGGTAAAAAGGCATCCGGATATGAGATACTCGGGCACCCGGGCAGAGGACTGGTCGATCGTTCCTAGGCCTATTGGCTCGGGCTTAGTCTTTAGTGGTACCCAAGTGAGGATCGCCCACATCCTGGCCTACTGCTTCGGGCCTAATCCTCTGGGGGGGTACCCTGCCAAGGATCGCCAGCATCCCTGGCCTACTGGGCTTCGCCTAATCCTTTGGGGCTCTGGCTTACCGGGCCGGCTAGTGTCGGGCCTGGGCTCATGGTGCCCACAATGCCCCATTTTTCCTACAGAGAAGATCATTCCTGGCCGAAAAAAACAAGTCAATTTGCTATATTATAGGGAATAATTTACCATTAATGCTGCTTAATTTTCAACATAAATTTTATAACTTTGAAACTGCATTAGGTTATTGGGTCAGTAGGAGTTGATGTCGAGATTTAGAGGCGCCTTATAAAAGGCTAGTAGATTAGTCATCTTTACCGTTATCCTCGCTCTTCCGCCGTAAGGATACCTGAATGTTGTTAAGGCCCCGATTGTGGGATGAAAGACGATCGTGTTCGGGGCCACTTGAACGCGCCTCCAATCATGGGCCGGGACTAGAGATTGTATGGTCTGGAAAGCAGAGCCTGGAATGTCCTGGAGGTCTTGGGTCGTTCTAGAACTTAAACGAGTCCGAGGACGCCTCATCGAATTCTTCGTGGATCGCCCTCCAGCCTCATTCTCTCCTTTTCCTCTTTCTTAGTCCTCATGCACCGATTCGCTTCTTCTTCTTGGCTTCAGCAGCCTTCCTTCACGATCTCCGTCTTTCCCTTCGGGCAAAGGGCGCGTGCTCAATACTCGCTTTTTCTTTCAGATTTCTGGGAAGAGGAATGTTAGCTTGCTGAGTTGTATTATGAATGCTTGGAAACAAGCATCGCTATGTAATGCCAAACACCTTTTGGTGCAATTAATAAAATTATGATTTTTTTTAACAGCTTAGCACCTTATTACAATTGTGTGTGAACATTCTGTTTAATTGAGGCTTGTTGGATATTATAAAAACTTGTTACCGAAATACGACCGCCCGAGAAAGGCGTCCCCGAGCTTCGCCCACTTAGGTTATCGCGGCTCAGGAGCGAACCGCCGTGATGGTTGGAGATCCCGCGCACGATTAGTCATCGCTGCATTAAATGCGACTGTAGGCCCTAGACGACTATATATATGGATAGGCATCATTAAGTCGTACCTTTTTCCTTTCCGTGTTATTTTGGTTTATCTTCTTTCCTTTTAGCGACCAACTACTGCAAATAGGCTAGTTCGACCTTATGTTCGTTTGTGCGACTAACTACTGTAAATAGGTTAGTACTACCTTGCGTTTGTTCGTGAGCCATCGTTGCAGGCATTCGCGCATTTCATTCCATAGGTAACTATCATCGCTCCACAAGTATTGTCCGCGCGATCAAGCCTGGGAAGGTGTCTTAATACTTATTCCGTCTTGAAGGCTAATACTGTCTCGGCTCTAGGTATCCTTGTACCAATTGGGTATATGGCTAGGTCTAATATTCGCTCTCCTCTCCTTTGATCCGCGGTAGAACGGCGAGCCTGGAAGAGACTTCCACAAGTGGTCGCCCCGGAGGGCGCCTTAGGACGACACCTTCTACAAGTAGCATCATTTCGTCCTTGACAATGGAGGAACTAAGGGCGTATTGCGAGGTGCCTAATAACATTGACTCAAATATGAGAGGGCTGACGAGTCCACGCTCAGCGGAGAAACACACCCGAGTGTTTTTTACCTGGGAGCATCTAGCAACTAGGCTACGCTTTCCCGTGTCGGCCATAGTTAAACAGTTTTTGCATTTTACCCGGGCGCCCTCGGCCCTTATCCAACCCAACATGATTCGTATCATAATCTGCAGCTACGTGCTCAACCATCTGTACCAACTTGATCTCTCGTTGGTGGAGCTTTTCATGATTTACTTTCTGAGCATAAGGCCGGGTGGACGGATGTCCATGTCGGTTTTGAGCCCGCAATTGCAGATCGACAACGGGCTTCCCGACTCGCCTAAGACGTGAGGCGCAAAGGTGTTGCTAGTGAGGGGTCCTCGATGACCCCTGCTCCCGGCCGCGAATGTTAATCTGGCCTCGCCCTTCCTGTGTAGCTCCGCCTGACTCGATCACCAGCCTATACCCGATGCTTGTCGTGGTTATGATGCATTAACCGTTGGTTACTCATGCAGGAAAGGCTTGGCGAGGAAGGCTGGTAAATTAGGTGGAGAAGCCTAGTATTGAGAAGATCCGCCATCTTTCGAGATTCCGAACGGATACACCGTCAGGTGCCTCGCTAACACCCGCAGAACATATCTGGCTGTAAGACACAACCTCGGCTCCTTATACCCTCCCGCTATTCCGCCGCCTTCGCACGCCGTGGAAGGGGAGCACTTTATGGTTGGGCGATTTGCACACGAAGCCTTTTGGCAAGCCGCGAGCTCCTCTAGAACTGTGTAATTAAGGCATCGTAGTTCGGTGTGGTGCCCGAGAGGTACATCGAGATCATCCGTAGAATACTCCCAAATTATACCCTAACGGTTTTATAACATGTTTTATGATAATAAAAGTAAAGTATATTTTTCGGTAACAAATAAAGATAAAACAAAAGTAGGAATATGCATGTTAAATTACAAATAATAAAGAAGATTAGAGGCTATTGTAAAATAAATATAAATTGATTTGCAAATAGTAGAAGAGTTGAAGGACCAAAGAGTAATAAAGAAAGATATTAATGAAATAAGGGATGAAATTCAGGAAGAGACAAGTGGCTTAGAAGTGAAAGAGGGAGGAAGCTCCCTCTTTGATTAGAAAGAGAAATAAAAAGGGATAAGACCAAAATAAATATCTCATTTTTGGTCTTAGAGAAAGGGAGAGCAAATACGGACAAGAGAGAAGAGAGAAGAAAAGAAGAAGAAGAAGAAGAAGAAGAAGATCACAGGTATGGAATTACTAAATTTGAGTATTGGTATGGAATTTGAGTATGGGTATGGATACGTTTTGGGTCAGACATGGAAACTCATGGAGTATGGAAGTCTAGTTGACTATAAAGTTTAGATACGGTTAAGAACCCCATTCAGGTATGGTTTGGGTTTGGGGAACCCTAAACTCATTTCTTGTAGGGTCGAGTTAAGAAGAGCCGTAAGGCTCCTAAATATGTGTTTGAGAAGGGTCTAGTTATGTTGAACCTTAAAATTCCCTATTGTCGATCATATGATCCGGATATTAGAAACGGGTTTTCGGGTCAGAAATACAGGAAATTCAGAAGTGAGTCCTTCTAGTAAATTGTAGCCACATCAATGAACTTGATGTTAGGCTTTCTAATTTCTCGATTTGACCTCAGAGACCAAGTTATGGTCCTTTAATGGAGATCAGTCCATTTAAATCTATCGGGCCGCTCGCCACCTGGTCAACTACAATTCGAACCTTATAAACCCAAGCCTGGGTCATAAATAAAGAGAATTTGGGCAAGAATCCTTCATGGAATTGTAGCCAAATCAATGAAATCGATGTGCCAGCTTTTGAATTTCTTACCCGACCTTGCGACCAAGTTATGGTCTTTTACTCAACAACCAAAGGGGTGAGTGATCGCCAAATGCTGGTCGCTCCAATAAAGGGTCGCCCAACAAAGGGTCGCCAAACAAAGGGTCGCCCAAACAAAGGGTCGCCCAACCGTCGCCCAACGCTGGTCGCCACAGCGGGTCGGCCCAATCAGCGCTGGTCGCCGCTAGGTCGCGCCCAACAAAGGGTCGCCCAACTGCGGGTCGCCAAACGCTGGTCGCCCAACAACGCGTCAGCCAACAGCCGTCGCCCAACAGCCAAACAGCCGATCGTTCAACAGCCGTCAGCCCAACGCGGGTCGCTCATCAATGGTCGCTAAATGCTGGTCGCCTGAACAAAGGTCGCCAACAAAGGTCAGCCCAACAAAGGGTCGCCAAACAAAGGATCGCCAAACAAAGGGGTCGCCCGTCAAAGGGTCGTCCAACAAAGGGTCGCCAAACAAAGGCTCACAAACAAAGGCTCGCCACTTCCGGGCATGTACCTCGCCGCCTTATTAAGGTCGGGATCGCGTACGACTTCCAACTTCAAGGTCATATCTCCTTCGCTTGAACTCCGATTTGCGTTCTTGACTCTATGGAGTTTCCCATTGAGTCAAGAATCCATCCATATGCCTCGAGAAAGATATTAGACAAGCCGTGATCGAGGCATAGACCGGAAATTCGCCACTCAAAGGTGCCTCGTCACCCAGTCGCCTGTCAAGATCGACCAAGGCGATGACCTTCAACTCTAAGGTCATATCCTTCGTTTAACTCCGATTCGGGCGTTTCGGACTCTAACAAAGCCCATCGAGTCAAGAATCCATCTATATGCCTGAGGAAGATATTAGATGTCAGACCGAGGTGTTAGACTGAGCTCGCTCACTCAGTGCAGCCTGTCACGGTCACTCGTCCAGATCGATCGCGCATGACCTCCAACTCTAAGGTCATAACTTCTTCATTCGAACTCCGATTCGAGGTTCTTGACTCTATGGAAAGCCCATTGAGTCGGGTAATTCATCAATAGATAGCATGATAATATTGGAACTCACATTAGTCCCGGAAAACATGAAAAACTGTAGGTCTCTCAGAGGGTAACTGATAGTTATTCATAAATAACCTATAAGCATACGGTAAGTATAGTTATTTATGCATACAATGAGACATGAAAAATGCAAAGTTATAAATAAATTATTGTACATATATATATATATATATATATATATATATATATATACTATATATGATTACCGAATGACAATAATTATTCTAATACGAGATATATACCGAGTATAAAATACACATTGATTGTCCGCTGTAACCCGGTGTAGGGATAGATGGGCATGCCTATTAGGAAAAATAAGTCTGTAGCATATAAGTTCTGTTATGTTCTGTTCTCGATATCGGCGCCTCAAGCCAGCCACGACATGTGATCCCGCTTCTGATCATGTGGCCTCGAAAGGGTCACCACTGCGCTTTCGCGCCTTTATAAGATGATCATTGTCTCGTATAATGACAACAGTGCCTTCGGGCCTTTACAGTTTCCTGTATCCACTTCTAAGGTTTATGCAGACATGCAACATAAAAGAAAAAATGACCGTATAGCGCAAAGAGCGTAGAGAATATACGACATGATATGAGAAGCATAACATTGCTATGCGATGAAAGTATACACATAAGAATAAGAAGTAAAGTACAAGATGACATGAAAAGTATATGGAAGATGACAAGAAATGAAACTTTGCTATGAAGAGTATATATATGAGAAATGATAAGAACTGTGAATTGTTATATGTGTTATATGCATTTGTATTGTATGGGGTGACCCTAATTGGAGGTCATCTAGTATTATTTCACTAAGATAAAGCTTAGCACGTGTTCAACTGCGGTAGGTACGTAAGAACCGTGAGGGCCTGCAATCCACATCAGCGCCAAAGGCCACACATCACAGTGCCCATAAATCGAAGACCTTTGTGGGTCTATTCTTGTATATGAAATTTTGTAAACTAATGTAAATATTGTAAATGTTGAACACTTCCATATACGGAGCTTGTATATGTATTTTGTAATTACGCTAAGCATAATATAATACAAGTAATTGTTTGATTATATGAATGAACTAGTTTAAAGTATTATATGTGAAAAAAATAAAATAAAATAAAAATATGACCCCTCACTTGACACCCTATGCCGAGTTGGGGCGTCACAGTTTAGTGGTATCAGAGCCTAGGGTTTAAAGCCGAAAAGCCTAGAAGGTTTAGGCGCCTTGAATATAGTATATATGATAGAAAAGCCTCTATGTTTAGTAAATGTGTTGGTCGGGATGGGATGTCCTTGTTTTGTATAGCCGGATCGGGCCCTCGAAGAAGTCATAGAGCGTTAACCCAATGGAACAAGGGTTATCGCCCAACCTTCTAAAGTCACGTACCTAATGAGCCTGGGCCAGGCCTTTGCCGAGAATATCGCAAGACATGGCTCGGTTTCGATAGATCGACTCCCTCCCAAAGCCCAATAGACATAGTAAGAAGACATGGAGCAGAGGACCCCATGGGTCGAGCAAGTGGAAGAGTCGTGAGAGTTTCGACCTGGGTTAGAAAAGTTAGAAAGGTGTATCGAAGATGTTAGATGCTCTCCGATCGAGACATCATGTGCGCCTCACTATCATGAAAGGAGGCATACGATCGTGGAAACTAGTGCTCAAAAGTCCAAGGATTCCAACTCGACACGGGAATCTTTGACCAAGAGTTCAAGGCAAAGTATGTTACCGAGATGTATGTGGATTCCATGGAAATGTTCGAATCAGCTAAAAGGAACTTATCTGCGGGTCACTATGAGAAAAAGAATTTAGTCATCTTAGTAAGTACGCACTGTAATCAAGTTCTCGCGCAGGCATTTCTAAGTAGGCAATGGAGGATGGATTGCATGATTCCATCAAAGATATTCGCACCTATGACTTCTCTCCAAACAAAGGATTTTATCGCTTGGTCCAAGCCGCAATGAAAGTAGAGAGACCAGAAAACGAGCAAAGAGCAAAGATTTCAACAGGTTGCTTTCTGTGAGGAGCTCACCCTCCTCGGTGCTAGAGAATCTCCAGCTCAATCAGAATATAGTTCCGCTACGAGAGGTAGAAGGCAAAGGTCCAATGTAGCACGTAGTACAAGTAGGGGTGCTTCAAAGGAGACAGAGAAATTCGACGTCCCCATTACATGTGCTGTATCTGGGAGTTTGTAGGTTAGTAACAGGAGGGTGCTCTTGGTGGAAGCCTCGATCATTTGATAAAGACAAAGGTCCTCAAGAATCAAGGGATAATAGAAGTCAACAAGGAAGTGGTAGGAAGATCTATGCACCACTTTCGACTCGCGATCGCGCAGGGTCGAGTGGTCCATATCAGCATGTGAGGACGAGGAGGCATAGCTTCGTAGACAAGGATCGTCCTATGCCTACAGCACCAAAGACGAGCATATGCGGTGAAGGCTCGTGGAGGATCGTGGATGCTCCCGAGGTTATACCGTATTTTCTTATATGATATTGAGATGCATGCATTGATTGATCCCGGATCTTACTCATTCATGTGTGTACGGAGCATGTATTTGACAAAGTACCAGCAATGGAGAAATTAGCATATGACATGCATGTAACTAGTCCGTTGGGGCACAACGTTAGTGTGAATAGCATATACAGAAATTGCCCCATTGTTATACAAACAAGAGAGTTTCTCGCTGATTTGATAACCTTACCCTTCCGAGTTTGACTCGCGATTCTAGGAAATGGATTGTGTCGTCTACAACCAAGCTATCGCCGGACAGGACAAAAGATAGTAGTGTTGAGATGCTCCTCGACCGTGATCGAGGTAATAGTACAAGGCATCGGATCAAGTGTAATGTTCCACGTCATCTCCACTACAGAAGCTTAGAGAATTATGAGGAAAGGATGTGAGACATTTTGCTTTGATACTTGACTCCAAGAGAGGCCAAGTTGATGTAGAAAAGATCCCAAAGAGGCAAGGGAATTTCCGCATGCACCCCCCCGAAGAGTTACTGTGCATTCCACATGAGAGAGAGTGGACTTAGCCATAGAAATCGCATCAGAAATACCTTAAGTGTCAAGGGCACCAGATGTGATGGCTCCAACTGAGTCGGGGAAAGAGTTAAAGAGTCAATTGCAAGAACTTTTAGATAAAGGGATTTATCCGACCAAAGGTGTCCCCTCGGGGTGCACCTGCTTTATTTGGTGAAAGAAAGATGGCACTCTACTGATGCATCGGGACATCTAAGTAGATTAATACAGTGACAAAGAAAAACAAGTACCCATTGTCGAGAATTGAAGATCTTTTGATCGCTTGAAAGGAGCTGTGTCTTTCAAGATAGACTCGCGATCGTGGTATTGTACGCTGAGGGTAAAGGAAGGAGATGTGCCGAAGATCAGATGAACCCGGGAGCATGGTCATTATGAGTTTTTGGTCATGCCATTCGGGGTCACTAATGCACCTAAGCAAAGATTCATGGATTTGATGAATAGCGCTTTCTCTCGAATCTCTATGTGATCAATTTGTTGTGGTTTTTATTGATGACATCCCGGTGTATTCTAAGGATGCACAGAACATGAACAAAGACTGAGAATAGTCTTGTAGACAAGTAAGAGAAAAGAGATGCTAAGCCCAAGAAATGTGATTTTCGCTAAAGGAAGTCCTATTCCTAGGCCATATTGTGTCCTACGAGGGTATAAGAGTCGATCCCGCGAAGATTGAAGGCTAGAATTGAAATCACCCTCAAAATGTAACCCAGTGAGAAGTTTCTCAGCTTAGCCGGTTATTATAGAAGATTTGTGAGAGAGGCTTGGCCATAGCTTCCGCCTCACCAAGTTACTCAGGAAAGGAATAAAGTCTGAGAGGACAGACAAATGTCATAATAGTTTTGAATGGGCTTGAAAGGATGTCAATAAGCATTCGTGATGACGCAGCCTTACCGAAAAGAGAGGCCTTGTATAGTGATGCTTCATGCATTGGTTTAGATGCGTGTTAATGTAAGATGGGAAAGCAAGGGCTTATGCGTCCGCATTAATGAAGCCACATGAACAAAATTATCCCACTCATGACCTGTGAGTTAGATGAGTGTTTGCTTTAAAAATATGGCGACACTACTTATACTGGGAAAGTGTAGAATTTACACTCGATCATAAGAGTCTCAAGTAATGTTAACGTGAGAAAGAGTTAAATTTGAGACAAATGAGGGGTGGTTAGAGTTATTAAAGGATTATGACTGCATCATGATTACCATCCCTAAAGGCTAATATAGTAGCCGATGCTTTAAGCCGAAAGACAAGCAGGTGCAATATCACTCACAAAGATGGATTGGAGACAGGGATGATGGAGCTATGTTAGCTCAATTAGAAGCTAAGAACCCAGTTTTAAAACAAATGATTATGTATGGTAAAATGATGAAGAGTTACGTAAAAATTTATTATGTTAGAGATGGTGACAAGACCTGTTTAGAGAAAGAAGCTGGAAGTTTGTATTTCCAGAATAGATTATGTGTGCCAGATGATAAAGAGCTAAAGAAAAAGTTGCTATTTGAGGCTCATAATACGGTATTTACCATGCATCCTGGAGGGAATAAGATGTACCAGGACTTGAAACAGTTTTATTGGTGGAAAGGAATGAAAAGAGATGGATCAATATGTGTCTATGTTTGACGCGGTCAAGAAGTCAAAGTCAACACCAAGTGCCAACAGTTTGTTAAATCCCCTTCCAATTCCTCAATGGAAGGGATAACATTACCATGGATTTTGTGCTCCAAGCCATCTCTCACACAACAAAACATGACTCGTCCGGGTGATTATAGATAGGTTTCACAAAGTCGACCCATTTTATACCAGTCGAGATTGACTATTCTATGGATCGACTAGTTTAGTTATAATGTGACGAGATCGTATGGACGTATTACAGGCCATCGCTCTATCGTGGTCGATAGAGATCCTAACATTTACATCAAGGTTCCGAAGGAATTACAGTCAGTTTAGGACTAAGTTGAATTTTAGTACTCGCTTTCCATCCGCAAATGCATGGACAAATGTAGACTGATTCAAGTACTCAAGATATTTCCAGGTCATGGTCATAGAATTTTCGAAGTCAGATAGGTATATTCCATTAATGAATCGGCCTATAACAATAGTTTTCTGGCCAAGCATTGGTATGGCACCATATGAAGCCAGATGGCCTAAATGTAGAACCCCCCGTGTACGATGTAATTAAATGAGCATAAACTGCTAGGTCCGCATATTATAAAAGATACGTAAGAGAAAGTACAAGTTATTCCTACAGAGGTTAAAAACTTAGTGATAGACAAAAATTGTATGCCAACCTAAAGAGGAGATATTGAATATAAAGGAGACAAGGTCTTCTTAAAGGTATCACCATGGAGGAAAAATCTCTCAGTTCGGGCCTCTCGCAAAGGCAAGTCGAGTCCAAGGTTCATGTGGCCATATGAGATTTTGGAACGATACCCTTGTGGTTTATCGACCGGTACCTACTGAGTTGGCCAAATTACACGACATGTGTTTCATGTGTCGATGTTTCTGAGATACCGTCCCGATGAGTCGCATACTACCAAAGGTAAGCAGATAAGGCATAAGAAGATTTGTCATATGACGAGTGAGTCAAAGACCACCTTCGCTCGAGAGGTGACACAGCTTGCGGAACAAACAAGTACCATTAGTGAAAGTTCTCTCGCAACACCATCAGAGAGAAGAAGCTTACTTGGGAGCCAAGCAACTATGAGAGCACACATCCGCAACTCTTCGATCAGCTAATTTCGAGATCTAAATTCTTTTAAGGGGGAGTTGTAACATTCCCAAATTATACCCTAACAGTTTTATAACATGTTTTGCGAGCACAAAAGTAAAAGTATATTTTTCTCCGGAATAACAAAGATAAAAGCAAAAGTAGGAATATGCATAAGTTAAATTACAAATAATAAAGAAGATTAGAGGCTATTGTAAAATAAATATAAATTGATTTGCAAATAGAAGAGTTGAAGGACCAAAAGAGTAATAAAGAAAGATATTAGAATGAAATAAGGATGAAAATTGTGGAAGAGACAAGGGTTTAAAGGAAAGAGGAGGAAGTTTCCCTTTGATTAGAAAGAGAAATAGTATGGATAAGACCAAAATAAACATTCATTTTTTGGTCTCGAGAAAGGAGAGCAACATTTTACAAGAGAGAAGAGAGAAGAAAAGAAGAAGAAGAAGAAGAAGAAGATCACAGGTATGGAATTACTAAATTTGAGTATTGGTATGGAATCGGAGTATGTGGTGCGACACGCTTTGGGTCAGGGAGGAAACTATGGAGTACGGAAGTCTAGCTTGACTATAAGTTTAGATACATGGTTAAGAACCTCTATCTTGTGTATGGTTTGGGTTTGGGAACTCCTAAACTCATTTCTTGTAGGGTTGAGTTAAGAAGAGCTGTAAGGCTCCTAAATATGTGTTTGGCGAAGGGTCTAGTTGGGTGTTGAACCCGTAAAATTCCCTATTGTCGATCATATGCGTGATCCGGATATTAGAACTGGCTTTTGGGTCAGAAATACAGAAATTTGTGAAGTGAGTCCTCTGCAATTGTAGCCACATCAATGAACTTGATGTTAGGCTTTAATTTCTCGATGCACCTCTGTAGACCAAGTTATGGTCCTTTTACCGAGATCAGTCCATTTAAACTGGGTCGGCCATTTATGCCAATTCGGGGTAAACTAAATTGAACTTAGAACGGGTTTTTAAATATAAATAAAGAGAATTTATGGTAAGTCCTTCTAGAAATTGTAGCCACATCAATGAACTTGATGTTAGGCTTTGAATTTCAATTTGGACCCTATAGACCAAGTTATGGTCTTTTACTCGATGTACCAAAGGTGAGGATAGTCAAACAGCGGTCGCCCAATGCTGGTCGCCCAACGCTGGTCGCCAAATGCTGGTCGCTCCAACAGCGGGTCAGCCCAACTGCGGGTCCTCCAACAGCGGGTCGCTAATAGTGGTCGCCCAACAGCGGTCGCCCAACAGCTGGTCGCTCCAATTGTGGTCGCCCAACAAAGGGTCGCCAAATGTTTCCGCTCTTTCCATGTACCGGGCCAATGCTGGTCATCCAACAGCTGGTCGCCAAATGTTGGTCGCCCAACAGCGGGTCAGCCCAACAGCGGGTCGCCAGCGCGGGTCGCTAAACAAAGGTGGTCCAATGTGCTGGTCGCCCAACAAGGGTCAGCCCAACAGCGGGTCGCCAAATGCTGATCGCCAAACAGTGGTCGTCCAACAGTGGGTGTCCAACAGTGGTCGTCAAACAGTGCTCGTCAAACAGTGCTCGTCACTTCAGCATACCGTCACCATCAAGGTCGATCGCGCGATGACCTCCAACTACGCCATATCTCCCTTCGCTTCAACTCCGGATTCGCGTTCTCGGACTCTCGCATGGAAAGCCCATTGAGTCAAGAATCCATCCATGCCTGAGGAAGATATTAGATGTCGCATCGAGGTGTTAGACTCCGATTTCGCCACTAAAGGCAAATTTGTCGCTTCCAGTCACCGTCAAGATCGGATCACAAGATGACCTCCAACTTCTAAGGTCATATTCCTTCGCTTCAACCTGATTTGGGTGTGTTCTTGAACTCTATAAAGCCCATTGAGTCAAGAATCCATCTATATGCCTGAGGAAGATATTAGATGTCAGACCAAGGTGTTAGACTGAGCCTGCCACTTCAGTGCAGCTCGCTCAGCCGCCTCGTCAAGATCGATCACACATGACCTCCAACTAAGGCCATAACTTTCAATCGAACTCCGATTCGAAGTGTTCTTAGACTCTATGGAAAACCCATTGAGTCAAGAATTCAACAATAGATAGCATGATAAGATTGGAACCTCATATTAGTCCTAAAAACATAGAAAACTGTAGGTCTCCTGTAGGGTAACTATAGTTAGTCTATAACAACTCATACATATTGTGGTAAGCGATAGTTATTTAAGTAGCTACAATGAGACATGAAAATGTGCAAAGTTATGAATGAATTATTGTACATAGTATATATGATATAGAGTATATAGGTATATAAGATATATATCAAGCATATGATTACCAAATGACAATAATTATTCCTGAATATGATATACATATAATCGCAGCATAAAATACATTATCGATTGTCCCGCTAGAACCCGTAGAGGGTGGATAATAGATGGGGCGTTTTTTCTATTAGGAAAATAAGTCCTGAGCATATAAAGTCTTGTTATGTTCTGTTCTGGATATCGGCGGGGTTTCCGCTGCTCACATGGATAGATCCTGCGATCAGTGGCCTGGAAGTGGGTCAACATCAAGCTGCGCTTTATAAGATGATCATTGCCTCGCATAATGACAATGTTTTGCCTTATGTTAAGTCTCGTGATTCACTTAAGGTTTATGCAGACATGCAACATAAAAGAAAATGACCGGTATATGCAAAAGAAAGGTAGAGAATATATGACATGATATGAGAAGCATAAGACAGCGGCGAAAGTATACGCTAAGGAATAAAGAAGTAAAGTACAAGATGACATGAAAATATATGGAAGATGACAAGAAATGAAACTCTGTTATGAAGAGTATATATATGAGAAATGATAAGAATCAGAATTGTTATATTGCAGAAAGAAGATTTAGATGGGGTGCGGACCCTTAAATTGAGGTCATCATCCAGTGTATTTATTTCACTAAGCGTAGTGCCAAAGACGAAAGTGTTCAATCCGTAGGTACGTAGAAGGAACCAGAGGGTCAGTAATCCACATCGCTAAATAAAAGGCCACACATCAATAAAAAGCCCACCGGAAGACCCAGTCTATTTTTGTATATGAAATTTTTGTAAACTAATGTAAATATTTAAATGTTGAACACTTCCCCATATATGGAGTTTGATATATTTTGTAATCCATCGCATGTAATATATCACAAGTTAATTGTTTAACATTATATGAATGAACTAGCTAAAGTATTATATGTGAAAAAAATAAAAAAATAAAAAATACGACTTCACTGGCTGTTCTACGCCGAGTTTGGGCGCTACAATCCGCGCTTCTTCGAAAGAGGTGGGATTTCTGTGCCTGGCCCTCCTCGCCGCCGAACGCCCTTCCACCCATGCAAGTGGCCACTACCCCGCCCGAGTGGTAAAGGTCAAGTGAAAAAGGGCGCCCGCCGCTAACGCTCCAGGTCCAAGGGGAGACTCACCGGGTTCCCCGCTGACACCTAAGGTCCCCGTGGATTCGAGGAAGAAGAACGAGATGAGAAAATGATCGGGCTACCTGATCGGGCTAATCGCCCGCAAGAGGAAGCTACAGTGATTTCCTAGCGTGAGTCGTACACCACCCATGTCCGTGACTGGGGATCAGTCGTTGACACCGATGGTCACCACGCTAACTGGTCTGGGACCAATCATCATCCCCGTCTCGAACCTGGGTCATGAAGTCAATGGAACTCGATTTCCGGGCAAAGTGACTAAAATCGAACGAGACATAACGTCCGGCCCGACCGTACCCAAGTAATCTCGCCTTCAATCAAAGCAAGGACAATCCGCAGTCAAGATGCGGTCGAATCGCCTGCGCCCGATCACCGGGATTTAGGTGATAACCAAATAACTACCTTCCCTCCTCACGCACTGAGCCACCCCCGAGGGTGGAGTGTGTCTACTGGGGTGGAGGAGGTGAAGGATATGGTCACGTCGAGCCCTTCCATTGTGGAGCGCCCGCGACCGGGACAATAGGCAATTTGTATCCGCATATATATACCTGCTTGCAATCTCAGGCCTGGTCTTCGCGAGATTATACGCATGACCCACCCCGCTTTCTACCCCAAGGTGCGATTTTTCTTGGCGACATCGATGACGGATATCGTCCGAACCGCAACTTCGCTCAATCGACCGACGGTAAGATGGGAGTTCATGGTGGCATTAGCGCGGTTTTTGTTTTCTTAGTTGCTACTGGGTTTCTTTGCAGCCGCTATTGAAATGAATATTAGCCTAACATCACGAGTTTAAGCTCCGGCTAAGGGACGCCGAGCGGCTAAGATTATATGTTCAAGCGCGAATGGTCGAACGGGAGATGCAGAGCGCCTCATTAAAGAAGGTCGAGTTGTCGTGTCGCCAGCCTGAGCCGAGGCTAAGGAGTTCGCTGAGCCGCCCAGCCGAGGCCGAGAGAGACGCTGCATGCCATGAGGCAACCGATGGCGAAAGCCATGCACCGAAGGCTGCTGGGCCACCCGAGCACAGATAGAGTCTGAGCTTACTTGGGTCCAACGTGCCTTAGTGCTTGTGGAAGATGCCCGCCAGAGCGTGGAGTCTGAACATGGAGCCACTCGAGGCGCTGCCCCTCAAGCGCAGGTGAAGGCTAAGAAGAGAGTGGCTATTTATTGGACGAGAGGCTTAAGTCCTGATTATGGAGCTCGTAACTATCAAGGATGAGTTCGCCGCATTCGGAGAAGGCTCGCTGAGCAGAGACAATGGAGGCCAGGTCCCATTCCGGAATGACGACGCTACTGCTCAATTACGGCTATGGCTCTGCTGCTTCATGCACAACATCTATGGAGTGCCTCAAATCCCCGCATGGGATGCCGGACCTTTTCCGGGTCCCACCAACCCGGAATTCTTTGCTAATCCCCGATGCCCCCCTGTGCACTTCAAGGCCGGCCGCCTCCTGCTTTGACCTCGTTGTTTTTAGCAAGGAGGGATCGCTCGAGAATAACTCCACCTCGCCGCACGTGAGAGGCAATGAATCTCCATCAATAGATGTCGTCATATATGGTTTAAGCGCTTATTGAGGCGGGACTTGTTTTGTTCAGTGTTTTCGTATCAAACAATTTGCCTTTCTTTCTTCTTTTTGCTAAGTTTTGTTATACTGAATGCTTTAATGTTGTTATCCGGGTTTGCTTCGATTTTTGTCGAAAAGCCATTCGAAAGGCCTCTGTTAGAAATCATAGGCATTGAGCCGGATAGGTCGCTTGTTAGGTTGCCTGAATAAGTCATTCACTAGGTCATCCGAGTTTTATCATTTGATCATCCGAAAGTGATCTAGAAGTGATCTCCGCTGAGTCGAATAGGTCTTTTAACCGTTTGGCTCGGGCTTATGGATGTGGCCGGCTAGTAGTGAGGTCATTATGCTGATCCATCTGGAGCCATGTATGTGACCAACTGGGATACAGCCTGAGGTCAGTCGCGTGTCGCTGAACCCGTGCTACCTAACTTTGAAATTGACCAGCTTAGATGTTATCTATGTCACGAGTAAAGTCATTTTCCGGCGCCACCCGGAGACTCTTGTAATTGACCAATTAGGATGTTATCTATAATGACCGCGTGTCGGCCTCAGGCTACCCGGGATTGTAATTTGACCAAATAGATGTTATCTACGTTTCGCAGTGGCAAGTCGCTTTGCGCCTTACCTCGGACTTGTAATTCGACTAGCTAGATGTTATCTCGCTGCCGAAAGGTGCCGGGCCCCAAGGCCAACGGACTCAGACTCACCGCCTAGATGTTATCGATAGCCACCGGGCAGCTCGGGCTTCGCCAATTCCTGACATTGAAATCGACCACCTAGCGTTATCCGCGGCCGGCTCCGGGAAGCGCCGCTTCGCGCCACCGACTTGTAATTTGACCAATTAGGATGTTATCTATGCCGAGCCGGGTGCCGGGCCATACCACCGAACTTGTAATTCACCACACGTTATTCATATCAGCCCGCGTGTCGCTTCGCGCCAATTCGAACTTTTAATTTGACTAGCTAGGACGTTATCTATGCTCGGCTCGCAAGTCACCGCGCCACCGACTTATAATTTGACCCTGCGTATAGATATGCGAAGACATGCCGTAAGTAGATAATAAAGACATTCTTTTATCGACAGCACCTTTCGCGCGTGGTGATTCCACAATATAAGTACAGGAGTTCCATCTGTTTTGTCTATAGCATAGGACCCGAACTCCCCGAGCCGTGTGACTACATATGGTCCCTCCTAGTTGGGTTGGAATTTTCCTGCCGCGAGGGTCCGTAAAGATTTCCCTAAAAACTTTCTCAAAACTGATCGCTTCTACCGAACACCCGAGTTTCACTGCTTGTTATATGAATTTGCCAAGCAAGTAGTAGGATGCTACTGATTTTGCTGCCTCTTCCCCAGCCTCACTTGTGGGGTCTAACTCTCCGACCAATCGATCCTCGTATTTTTTTATTTTGGCATAGCTGTCCTGATGGTGGTGTAACGATTTTAGTAGTGGATAATGCCTTCCATCCCGTAGGTGAGCGGTAAATGAGAGATGCCGCTATTTTCTGTCAGGGTCCTCAGAGGCCTGTAGCACTGTAGTTCCACCATTTCCCTTTAGCTGAGTCTAACCGCTTGAGGGCGCCAACGTGGTTTTGTTGAGGCTTTAATCCTGGCTGCTTGGGGGTGCCGAGTAGCGGAGTAAGTTTTTATCTTCACTCTGGTAAAGTCTCGATAGACCCTTGGCCACAACCGGCGCCCATTATTGGATACGATTGATCTTGGGATGCCGAACCGGCACAATGCTTTTTCTAGGAGCTGAATCGAGTAACATTCTATCCTTAGATTGACACGGCTGTGCAGATCGCTCTATCCATTTAATTAAATAATCGAAGTGGTGACCAACAATAGTTTCAAGTGTGTGAGGTGGGAAGCCGGACCCACAACATCAATCCCCACCGAGCGAACGACCACCTGCCAGAGATGGAGAGCAAACCTTGCAACCACAACGCGATTTCCAAGCATGGGAGACATTCACTGGCGTAAGGGTCACATTTTTCACTTTAATCGACAAATGGCCCTGGTCACTAGCTCGCAAGAATACCTCAGAGCCCTGGTGGAGCGCGTCCCGCTCCCCGGTGATTTCCGCATATCCTCAACTCCGTGCCATCACATCGGGGCCTGCTCGGAGTGCCAGACATATCGTGTGCATGGCTCGCCTCTTGAACCGTTCAGAGAAGGTTCGCTTACCAAGGAGAAACTAGCCGACCGACCACTTGGTGAGCGCCCGCCTCCGTTTGCCAGCGTAGTTCTCCGCCATGTAGAGCCTTTACGGATCCATCCAGATTCCGGGAACCTTCTCTATCCGCCATTTGAGTATGTAGTGTATGGATGAGCCAGTTGATAGTAGACGGGAGATATATTGTTTCCTTTATTGGTAAAGAAGCGCAACAATGCGCTAAGGCATCAATTTTCATTACGTGCCCCCAGACATGCCCAAGTTTGTGCCGAGAGGGTGCTTAATCATTTCGTAATTGTAGAGATGCATATTTTGCCATTCAGCCCCCGACTGACTCGTTGATCGTCTCTACAACCAATTGTAGAGTCGCTCAATCGAAGCAGTCGCTAGCACCCACTACGAAGTTCGTCCAATATCATGGCTTCGCATCAACCGTTGAGGCAAATCGTCTGAAACGGATCTTCACTGCTTCAATCCTTTCCCCGGGCCGTGGAGGTTAATTGCGCACCACCCGCCTCCCGATTGTTCCGGAAGCCCCATCAACAGCGTCCACCACCCATTTTCGTCCGCAAGTATCGTGCCATGGATTTCAAGGAAGTCATCAAAGACGCCCTTCTTTGAAAGTCCCATTGTACCGGACGTTCCATACCGCTAGTTCCATTACTCCAATCCGCCATCCTTCTCGACATCCGCTATGAATCATGCCCCGAGTGGAATGTCAGCCAAGACCACAACGATGAGCTCCGAAGTATGAGCTAAGCTTCGGCGGCTGTTCGTAGTGGGCCAAGGCTGCTCAAGGTGGTGTATCTGGTTTCAAGCAGCCAAGGATTTGTCGACAAACACCGACCCCAACCTTTGCGCCCCCATTCTTTAAACAAGGCGCCTACTTATCGCTACATTGTGAGGTCGCCAGGGTAGAGATAGAGCGTGGTCGCCGCTCCGGGCTTAGCAAGAATTGGTGGCCTGGTCGTGCATTTGCTTGATTGCTACAAATGCCCATCGATTCCTTTACCCATTCGGCCCGGTTGGCTCCTCAAAGTAGAAAGTGAAGAAGGGTTTCAAACGGTCCTCAACCGAAATAAACGCCAGAGCTGCCAACCGCTCCAATCATTGGCTGATCCTTCTTGAAATGGGGCCTGGGTGATTGCAAGATAACCTAAGTCGCGCGGTGATTAGCTTTTATCCCCTTTGAGTTACTATTATAAAAGCAAAGGAATACCGGGCCGCCGACTCTCGGTTGGCCGCTTAGGGGGTTCAGCCATACCGTACTAAGGAGGTCGATCAACCGCTGAGATGATCGCGGGATCCGCACGCCGAACGTGAGCATATGGTCAATATAAACTTCCATCGTGCCGCGCCGAAAGTAACGGTCGAAACATTTTCGCCACCAACCCGATAGGTTGCCCCTACGCTCTTATCAAGGCATCACACAATGAGAGTCCATGGGAGTGATGAAAAAGATGTTTTTTCCGCATCCGAGGGTGGCCGGGATCCGTGGTATCCTTCGAGAAAGCCGGCCCAAGAATGGCAGCATATCGCCTTGGCCGAGGTAATCCACAATCCGATCTATGCGCGGGAAGCTATCTTTAGACAAAGGCCGTTTGAGGTCCATGTAATCCACACATACTTCCATTTGCTTTTCTTGAACCACACTACCACATCGCCAAATGATCTGTGGTATTTAACCCAAGCCTCGATAAATCCATTATGCGTAAGATTATCAACCTCGGCCTAGATGTCCAATGGCGATCCGGGGCGAAAGCGTCCACTTTTTCATCCGACCGCTGCGCAGAGGGGGCGACGCCAGCTTGTGTGAGGCATGTATGGGGCTGATCTCGGTCATATCTGCATGAGTCCAAGCAAATACATCAACATTTAACTGTATCACCTTGCATAATTGGGCCTTTTCCTCCTCGGAGAGGAGGGTACTAACATACATGCATCTGTCCGGCCTGTCAAGGTGGTTTCAATGATCGACCTGCCAACTACTCCCTCATCCCTGTTTATCGGGTCGATGACCGGTGATTGCTATTGCCGAGGTCGCCCTCGCGGCGTTCACTAGAGCATTCCTCCCGCTCGTGTCTCTTACCGAGTCGATAGTGCATTGTCGTATGGCTAACCCGACTTCCCAAGGTCGACTTCGTCTTGATCAAACGTAGTCGATTGTTTGGTGGTATGAATGGCATCGCTTACAGCGTAGCTGTGCTCGACCAAGATAACATTGTGGCGGCCCCCCGTGTCTTCTAATACCACTTGAGAATGCAGCATTTGTCGAAATACGACTACCTTGATAGAGTGCGCAGGATGTCCCCAATGTATGCAGGATAGCTCCATTTGAAACCCCACAAACCTTTGTTGAAGTGGAATGAGATGATCCATCGGACTTATCTACTTAAGGGCTGGGAGATGGAGCAAATCGACCACACTACCGGATCACAGAACCCGCGGTCAAAATTCGTTAATACGCATACCAAGACGAAGCGCGGTGTGGGTGTGATGACCCGTAAGGCTAGGTAGTGGTGCGCCATAGCCGCCAATAGCACACCGGCCGTGATATCCCCTTATTGTCGACGTTGTTTACTTCCGGCTCTAACAAGGCCTGAGCATTCTCCGCTGTTTTTCACTGATATCGTCAAGCCACCGGCCCCGCATAAAGTTGATGGTCGACCGGGGTCTCGAAGCATGTTTGATATCCTGAATTTTACCGCCGATTGAGGGAGCGCGGCTGTTGCCCGGCGTTAGCTCCTCTGTACCCCGCCTGGGGCGTGCCCGGCCCAATAAGCTTTTATATCATAAATTTAAGGCTCTGGCAATGATTAGTCTCGTGGCCATGGTCCCTATGATACCACATCGAGGATCTGTCGCAATGGTCCTGACCGCCTTTGATGGTGGGGGCCACTGGAAGTCAAGGTGGTCCCCGACACAGAGTCACAGCAGGCAACGCTGAGAGCAAAGTGAAACTAAAAAGATCTTTCCTGAGCCTCGTACGTCTGGCCTGTGGTGCTTCTAGCCCTCGGCTCTAGTCTTTGTTCAGCTAGCCCTGGGGTAGCCGGCCATCAGCCAAGCTTCAGGACATTTCATGACGTTTCATAAAGTCCTGGGATGTTAGTCTTTCAGTCAGAGAGAATTTATCCGCCCGTTAGTACAATTCCTCCATAGTTACCGGCTGGTCAGTGGATAAAAACCTGGAAGAACTGAGTTGGCCCAAGCTGACTCGTTTGCAACATCGCATCCATACCAGTGACATCAACTGTCAGACCGCTTGATCCAACCTGCACTGAAGTCCCCACATGACCGCCCCTGGCGGCGATGGACTGGAGGAGCGATGTTCCTTTGCTTCAACAGAGTACAAGCACGTAGAGACGGCAACGTGAAATTACATGGTCACAACGGTTATCAACCTGGGAGCTTGTGAACCAAAGGCAAAGCAAGGCTGAGACACAACACCTTACATAGAGTCATCGCCCTGCCACAGGATCATCAGCTTAAAGGAAATGTAGCGGTACGTGATCGCGTACTTACCTGGAGGAAACGCCATATGGCGTATGGGTGGTGGCTGGAGAAGTGATGTGTCCAAAACTCATTTGATTTTTAATCCATTTTTTCTCTAAGTATTTTCAGCATGATAAATACAATCTGTATGCAAATATGATATCTTACCTCAAATTCACCTCATAGAAAACAGCAAATAATCAGTCCCAACAAAACTAAGAAATCGGGCCTAAAGATAAATGAGAGCAACAACAAGAAGTCATCAACATTTATTCCAAATACACATCAAACAAGACTAGTCTCGAGAGAGAAATGGAAGGTTTTATCAAACCAGTCGACCGGAAATCGAGGTTACAACAAGTACAAGGCAAAACAAGAATAGAAGTCATGACCGCGAAATAGTGGCTAAGATCAACAAATATTTAAGGTAGAATTCGCATCAAGTACACTTCAAGGTCGCGACGCCAACGAGCGACAACCGTCATGACGCCAATATGAGGCCGCTAATGCAAAGTTGATCCGCGACGGCCACAAACAGCCCTAAGTAAGAAAATTTGAAGCCGTAATCTGGTTCTTAAATGAAGGACTGAACTTGAGGTCGCCACGCTTTCGTGTCGCGGCATGTGAGATTGATGGAGAGTCACAATACGGTTTGAGGCCGCAACTGAACGGCGACTTTGGCGTGATCTGTGCCGAGGTCATCGCGCGAATTAAGAAACATCAGGTGAAGTAAAATTCAAAGCCACAACTACGTTGAGCAACTCGGGACCAAATGCAAACTGTAAATGAGCAGGACCATGAGGTTCGCGACGCGTCTTGAGGTCGACCCAGAACAGCGGTGGAATGAAGAAAATGGTTGCAACTAAGGGTTGAGGGTGCGACCAGAAGAAAGGCAAGGAATATCAAAATCGGTCCTGACCAATTATTAACATCGCAACTTAAATTCGGAACATGTGAAGGTAGAAAACCATGTGCGAGGTCTAACTCAAAAGTACTGAGCGGGCCAAAAATCCAGTCGCAACTGGGAAAAGGAAGTCACGACCTAGGAGTTAAGTGGTAGAAAGATAAATGAGGTCGCAACTCAAACCCGAGGTCAGAACGCATAAACAACAAGGAAAAGAAGTCCTAACCCGAATCGGGCGCATAACAGTCAAGGTCGCAAACTAAAAACCGGAGGTTGTGACGCAGAATGCAGTAGAAAGGAAAGAGGAACGAGGTCGTGACATGGAACTATGGTCGCGACATCAATTTTTCAAAATAACTAAGCCAACAAGGTTGTGACTATAATTGATGTCGCAACCACTACTCAAGGCAAACGTGAAGGGAACCAAGTCACGATCGGTTATCAAAGGTCGCACCGAACGATTGCAAATAGAGAAATCTGCATCGCGACATCGCTTTGAGGTCACGACATGAGACAGAAGATTGGGCTTTTTCTTTAGTGAAATTCACTGAGCTTTAGGGATCAGGCCCATTTTCTTTGAGCCAGCTTATAAATAGACTCGAAAATAGTAAAGTAGCTTCCGCCTTCACACCCTAATCTAGGGAGAGGAGAAGGACTCATTGTATAGTTTAGAGTAGATTTCTTTTTTTCTCTTTCTTTTCTTTTCTTTCTTTTATTTTCTTTTCTTGGATCTGAACCTCGCTGAATCGTGTGTGAGAAATGCTGTCGTGGATTTAATTTCGATTTTCTTATACAAATGCTACCTAAATTAATGGATTCTGTGACAAATTTAGAATTGCTTTCAAAGATATACCATAAAGTGGTGTATCTGATCAATAATCTATTGTTGGTTGTAATGCAGTATTTGGGAACGTGAAGCCGCTTAGAAACGCTGCATATCTGTTCCTGAGTCATGTTGTTTTCTCAGAATTTAGAGATAAATACTTGGATTGGGATTTATTTTGATTGATGTTGTTCTTTGAACCGATCACCCTCAATGATAGTACCCCGAATACCCGCTCAAGGAGCGCTTTTGCTCTAATTTCCGTGAGGGCCCTCTCGCTGACACAGAGTTGGGAGATTCTTGAGAGCTTCGGAGCATTCACTTGTGGGTATGTTAGACTACCAGCTGATGAACTACTAAGCTCGAGGGTTCATTTCGGAAGCAATTCCCTTTCACTCATAATTGATGTCGGGAGGGGAGTATTTCTGTTGATGAGTGCAACTCATCTATGTTTTGAGTTTATTTCACATGCTATTTTGTGCATTTAACATCCATATTCATGTAAACTCATAAAATTTCCTCTAAACTTTGGTTTTTGGTAGGATTATTGATGTAAAGCAAGTGATTTGGCAAGAAAATATACTATTTCAAAAGAAGAGTCAACTGAGAGTCTCATAGCGCACCACTGAAAGATTAATACTCTTTTTCTGTACCATCTGGAAATACTAAATGTTCAATTTCCTCCTGACTGCATTCTACATTCAAAGATCTTTTCCAACGGTACTCACACGCCCAACCGAAAGTTAAACGAAGAAGCAGGCCCCGGCTAAGTTAGAGAAGAAAACTAGTCAAGGTCCGTGAAAATGCGCCGCGTAAAAGCCGTGTCGCGGACAGATTGTTATCGCGATACCATTTCGGTGGCGTCGCTGACAAAAGCTGGTGTCATGACAGATTGTTGGTGTCGCGACACCATTTTGGTGTGTCGCGATGTAAAGTCGGGTGTCGCGACCGTAAACGCCGCGAAGAATCCTGAAAAGGCCGAAAATTAAGTTTTTGACCTAATTTCAAGCCCATTTCACCTCAGACCATATATATACTGCTTTTTAGGTAAAGAGGCATGCGGAAGATTGAGAGCCTCTCTTGGGTTTCTCTCTCTAGACTGCCATTTTTCCGCTTTTTCTTCAGATTTTGATTTGTTTTAGATTTGTGAGCGCTTTAGAGCATTTTTGTTTCGTTTGGAAGATATTTTGGTGCTGTAAGTAATAGAGATCAGATTTCACTAAGGTTCAGACAAAGATTGAAGCTAAAATCTGGATTTTTCTCATGGGTTTTCTCTCTCTCAACCCCCATTTTCTTAGTTTTTACTAGCAGATTTTTATTTTTAATAGATCTTTAGAGCAGATTTATTTCTATTGAAGAGATTCTTGGTGATGTACTCGTATATTCAATTCTCTTTACCGCTGAGGAGTAAAGATTGAAGCCCAAACTGGTTTTCCCCTTCTCTTTCTCTTTTTGATTTCTTTCTTCATTTTCTTACTTTTTGTTTGATTAGTGACAGATCAAATCCGTAATGGAACATTAAACACCCTGTGGTTGGGGATTAATTCCTGTTGAA
Organism: Tetrastigma voinierianum; assembly: GCA_016808115.1. Taxonomy (NCBI): domain Eukaryota; kingdom Viridiplantae; phylum Streptophyta; class Magnoliopsida; order Vitales; family Vitaceae; genus Tetrastigma; species Tetrastigma voinierianum. The sequence continues at coordinate 70,586 of JAEQBH010003709.1, forward strand.
TATTCAGATTTGCAATTTTTCGCTTATTTTGTGGGTTTTGAATACTGAATTTATATAATTGGTACTGCTCATAATGCAAATTGTTTTGGAATATTAGTAGCTTATACCCAAAAAAGCCGTATCTTTGCTCGATCAGAGGCCTCGAGTGACACGTAGATGGAGATTCCTAGAGTAAAGAGCGTAACTTAGGGGTATGTTAGACAATATCTTGGAACTAATGAACTCTCGAAAATTACTGATAGATCACTAATTTACTCATGGTGTGAGGATTACCTAGATGATGTATCAATTTAGTTGATCAGGTTTCCTCCCAATTCCTACATGAGTGATTCAATCCCGTTATTAGCAAAGATCTAATCAAGGAAAGATAGAAAATTTTATTTAAGATTTAAGGACGAACTACCACTACATTGAGGCGCCTTCATTATCCCGTCATGGGGGCAAGAATTCTTCAAATTCCAAGAAATGGTTGTGAAGTAATGGAAAAGAAAAACAATCAAATCTTAAAGAGTGCCAAGCCAAATTTTACAGCTATTTAGACCCATTTGTCCTAAAAGGAATATGGATCTCTAACTAGTGAAATGTATGGTGTATGAGAAATCCAAGCTTATACTACATTGCTCTGGACAAACTGTAAAGATTCAACCTCACAAATGTTGCACTTTCGCGAAATGCAAACTGCAACGATTATCCCCATCCCTAGTGACTCTCTTCATACCTTTTAGAATTAAGTAGTTGTTTATTTGGTAGATTTTTAGGATTAGTTTTAAATCAGTTTTTGTTTCAATTAAATTGATTTTATTCGACATCCTACTTGGTCGCCTAAATAGTGAAGAGCCCTTGTAATCGGGGTGATCAAATTCCAATTAGAGAACCTCGATCCTGCATTAGTGCGATATCCGGACTCCTAGAGTCCGCTGTCTTGTATGACGATGCGCGCGGAAAGGGGTTGAGTGTTAGTAATACTTTTTCATTTCAATTTTGAGTATACTTACTTTTGTTTCAATTCAGTTTTGAGTATTTACACATTCCTCACAATGTATTTTCACATATACATTGTTGGTCACTTTACAGAAGTTTTGGCGCCAGTTATTTTGGGGATTAGACAATAGTCCTTTGGTAATAGTGTCATAAATTTGTACATGTGTTTTGGTCTCTCAAACATTTATCAATATAAATAATCAGAGATTTCACCTTAATCTAAAGGGGAATTCCCAACCTCGTGTTAGTTTGAGATCGATTAAGGAAGAAGAACCATTAGATTTAAAAGGATGAGTCATCAATTAGATGGTAGAAGTTTTGCGGTAACCACGAGAAGGAAGCAAAGATCTCTGATCTCGAAATGAGTATGAAGTGTTGAGAAAGAAAAATGCCTAGATCTTGCAAGAAGCTTCCGAAAATACAAGTAGTGGTTAAATCCTTGTCTTTGAGAAGGGAGGCCCTTAACCCGAGTGAACGTAAATCAGTGCATTGTTAGGCAATCTTGGACAAATCCAAACCCATCAGTAGAACAGAGCAATGCATTTTAATGCAGGAATTGAGCTGTTTCACAGTATTTCTTTGATGGTGTTCATTTCTCACGAGAAGCCGGATTCGAGTCCGATAATTTTGTTCTTATTTTTAGTAGATTATCATTACTTCGATTTACATAATTGTTCTGTCGATGATTATTAGTTCCTAGATTAAACTCTCACTATCCATTTTAAGTTCAAATAGCAAGGACCTTAAGTAGTTGGGGTAGTTGATTTCCAATTCTTGTCAATCTCTATGGGAATGATATCTGGACATATCCGATTTTCTTGCTTGTATTTGTGCACTTGCGGTGTCGTATTTAAATAAAATTTTGAATCCTGGCACTAAGGAACTTTTATTCCAATTAAACAAGTCTATCAATTTTAACATAGATGCAAGATGAGTGTAAGGCTCCTGTAATTATGTTAATTTTGAGGAGTTTTAGTCTATATAACCAAAGCGGAAACAAGTTTTATGGCGCCATTCTTAGGGGATTAAGAAAGATTGAATAGATCAATATTCTAACAAAAGGGAAATGCTACTGGACATTTTCTTAAATTTTGTAGAAAAGACCAAAAGCAGTTTTACAAGCGGTGGGCGTGCAAACTCTTGATCTTTAAAACCATATTGAAAATATTTCTAGTTCCTTTAGGTTTCATTAATCTAAAGTGTATTTCAATTTCGAGGAGGTTTCTTTAATGCGTGAGACGGGACTCGGACACATTTGCTGACGGATAATGGTGGAGCGAACACTGGGAGCTTGGAAGACTGAAGCAAAAGCAACCGCGACGGATAGAAAAGAAATGACGAGACCGGTTGAGACAAGGGCCGGCGGCGGGGAAGGCCTCTATGCAAGATCCTGATGGAGAGTTTACGGAGGCCTGTATCCTTCAGGAAGAATACTCTGCAATCGATCCCGACTCTTTGTAGATGCCAATAACTGGCCCAGAAATCCAGCCTTAATCACAATGGTGCAGCATAAATCATTCATTATCTACTGAAGACCTCAACGACTACTGGGTAGATTCCTCAGGGATGTAATGATCTGAGGTGAAAGCAGATGGTGTGAGGCGGAGTGATAAAGTGCATCTCTTTCCTTTTCCTTAGAATGTGCAGCCACATGGTATGAGTCATTACCATGGTTCAGTTGATGCACAGGAAGGAGCTGGTGGGCGTGTTGGCGGGTTCTTTCCCCCATCCCTCATACGAAGGCCAGGGGAAATCATAGTATTCAAGCAAGGGAAGATGAGAGCTTATACATTGCACAGGAAAGGTTCATGAGGAACATTGAAGAGATGTTTAATGCATGGAATCGATTGAAGACTGAATGGACATGATCTATCATTCTAAAATGATACTTCAAGAAATATCATTGATGCTTCTTCAGCATGGAGCATTCAAGAGAAAAAGTGCAGAGGAGGCAAGAAATCCGATCGAAGATCTAGCAAAATGTAACATGAAGGCTCCCTTTAAAACTTCAGGGAGCAACTGCATAACAAGAGGAAGTGGGGTCATTGAGCTAAACAAAATGACTGCCATGGAAGCAAAGCTAGATGTAATCATGCACAGGATGGACAAACAGGAAAGAAAATTGCACTCTGCTCATGAAATTGGAGCAGTGGAAAGAGAGGGAATGAGAAGAAGTGTTGAGTGGCGGAGAGGATTCCTATGGGGTTGAAGAGGCTAAGTACATGAATGAGCCAGAAGCTACCATTTCAAGTAAATCCCAACTTTTTGCCACACACTACAATCTATCAACGAGAACCATGAACTTCTCATGGCGGAGGGACTACACGAGAGGTCGAGACAAGGCGAGTCCCAGCGAGGATATCCGCCCACCTAGGTTCAGGCAGCAGCAATGGGGAGAAAACAAGAATGACTATCAGGGTCAGAGAAGGAACCAGCCCTTTGAAGATCAAATGTTGCAGTTTATGGGGGACAACAAGAGGTTGCTACACCTCCATGAACAGAAATTATCTGATTTAGAAGTTTTCAAATCTGATACTCAGATTTTTCAGAAGAATACAAGTGCCTCATTGAAGAACTTGGAAACACAAGTAGGGCAGCTGGCCTTGAATATGTAGACCCAGAACAAGGGTGCATTCCCAAGTGACAGCCAAAAGGGCAAAGGGCACATGGCGGAGTTCGGGTTGAAGTGGGAAGAAGTGGGGAGCAGAGAAAGAAAGGAAGGAAGGGAGGCGGGAAGAACAAGAAGAAGCTGGAAGCGAAGAAGGAACATGCGAGAAGATTACGAACGAAACCGGCTAAACTGAAACGGCTGAGGCGTGACGAAAACGAAGGAGAAGCACAAGCTTACACACACCTGTGCCATTTCTCGAAGGCTTGAAGTAAGGAGGAGACGGTTCCTAGAATTCTTGGACATCTTGATAAATAATCAATATCCACTCTTGAGGCAATCAATCAAATGCCAAATTATGCAAAATTTCTGAAGGAGATCTTTGAGCAATAAAGGAAGATTCTTTGAGGAAGGAATTGTGAACAGCGCCACTGTGGTCATGATTATTCGACAAAAGCTCCTAGAAAAAATGAAGGACCCAGGCAGCTTCACCATTCCCTGCTATATAGGGAAATATGAATTCAAGAAAGCTTTATGTGATTATGGTGCCAGTATAAACTTGATGCCTCTATCAATGGTGCAGAGACTGAGTTTAGGGGAACTCACCCCAACAGCAATCACATTGCAAATGGCTGACAGATCCATGGCACAACCAGAAGGTGTTCTAGAAGATGTGCTTGTCAAAGTGGGGAAATTTATCTTTCCAGTGGATTTTGTGATCATGAAGATGGAAGGATACAGTTCCTTTTACGCTAAGAAGACCCTTCTTGTAGCTCTTGGGGCGCCTTGATAGATGTGCAAAAGGTTGAAGCCCGACTAGCAAGAATTGGGGAGGAAGTAGTGCACTTGAATCTTAACAAGGGGTTTGGAACGACTGATGTTGATGTAGGAAGTTGTATGTTTGCAGCGGTAGTCATATCGGTGTTGAATTGAATTCGATTGTAATCTTCAACATTCTATCAATGAAGTGAGATGAATTTCCAGTATCTTGAGTATTGATTATGAATTATTTGCCTTCCAATTTGCAAAAGCAAAAGCAGTCTTGAGCTTGAATGAAAATAATCCGAGCATGTATACGACAAAGGAGCAGAAAGCTCTTGAACAAAGAACTAGTGCGAAGGGTTAATATTGGAAGGAATTGCCCAGTCATTTGAAATATATCTTTCTTAGAACCAAAAAAGGGAACCGATAATCATGCTCCAGTGCATTGGTGAAATTGAAAGAACAAAGTACTTCAAAGTGAGGAAGTCTGAAGCTATTGCTTGGTCGATTGAGGATCTTAGTATCGGTCCCTCGAGTTTGCATACTACAAGATATTGTTGAATGATGATGCAAGAGCTTCTATTGAACACCAAGGGTGAATCTTGTGATGAAAATGTTGTTATAAAAGAGTCTTGAAATGGTTGAATGCGGGTTTTTATATATCACGATATCAGATAGCTCTTAGGTAGGCCAGTCCATGTGGTTCCCGAGAAGGGTGGATTCACTATGATCAAGAAATGAAAAAGAATGAATTAATTCCTACAAAAGCGTGACGGGATGGAGGTGTGCATAAACTACAGGCGAACCTTGCAACCCGAAGGATCATTTTCCCTTGCCTTTCATTGATCGGATGTTGGATAGGTTAGCGGGACACCTCATTCTGTTTTCTTGATGGATATTACGGATACAGCAAATTGCCATTACTTTTTGAGGACGGGAGAAAGCCACTTTACATGCCCATTTGGTACTTTTGCATTTAGAAGAATGTCATTTTGGTTTGTGTAATGCTCTGCTGCATTCCAAGGTGCATGATGCCCGTATTCTCGGTTGACGAGGAAGAAGTTATGGAGATCTTCATGGATGATTCCACGGTGTATGAATCAGTTTTGAAAATTGCACATAATTTAGGGACGATTGCTTCCACAGTGCGGAATGAGAATCTAGCTCACGAATTGGGAAAAATGCCACTTTATGGTAAAAGAAGGAATTGTCAAGAACACGTGATTTACTGTGAGGGCTAAGTAAACCGGGCAAAGTTTCAATTATAAGAATCTTATGCCACCACAGCAGTCAAGGGAATAAAGAAGTTTTCTATGGGACATGTTGGGTTTTATAGAAGATTTATCGAGACTTCTCGAGTTGCTAGACCATTATGTAGATTACTGGAAAAGGATACCAAGTTCAAGTTTGATGAGTCTGTCGAGATCTTGAAGAGATCAAATCAAGGTGGTTGAAACTCCCATCATGGCAAAACCAGATTGGAATAAAATTTGAAATCATGTGTGATGCGGTGATTATACAATGGGGCGTATTGGGACGGAAAATGACAAGGTGTTCAAGGCCATATCTTATGCAATAAAACTTCCGATGAAGCTGAAAAATTACTTTACTACTGAAAAGGAGATGCTGACAATAGTATTTGCATGTGAAAATTTTAGGCCATACATATTGGGGTCCCATATCATTATCCACACTGATCATGCTGCAATTAAATATCTGATGGCAAAGAAAGAAGCAAAGTCAAGGCGGTCGGTGGGTATTGTTCTTAAATTTGATCTAGAGATCAAAGACAAGAAGGGTTGTGACAATGTGATAGATGATCACTTGTCAAGAGTTGAAAAGCCTATTGTACAAGAGGAAGAGAAGGAAATAGCAGAACATTTTCCGGATGGCTTGATTATTCAAGCGTAATTTCAATCACCTTGGTATGCGATATTGTGAACTTCTTAGCATGTGGAATTATGCCACGGAACTTCGGCTACCATGAAAAAAAATTAGGAATGTGACCCAGGACATCTGGGATGACCCACTATTGTTTAAAGGGCTTATATGATAATCGAAGGTGTGTACTAGAAAGTGACGGGCGAGATCTTACATAGATATCATGCATCACCATATGGAGGACACTTTGCGGAGACAAGCAACCGAAAAATCCTCTGAATTAGGATTTTATTGGCCTCTTATTACCCCCGATGATTGTTTGAATGGGGTGAAGCGTGCTTGATCAATGCCAAATAATGGGGAAATATGTCGGCAAAGGCATCAATGCCTGTAGGAGTATCTGGTGAGTGCGGTTGTTTTGATGTATGGGGGATAGATTTTATGGGGCCATTTCCACCGTCATTTGGAAATTTATATACTCCCTAGTTGCTGGATTATGTATCCAAATGGAGTTGAGACAACAACATCCCAAATGATGCTAATACAGTTGTGGGATTTTTACAAAGGAATATTTTGAGCAGATTTGGGGCACCCAGAACTATCATCAGTGATGGAGGAAGCCACTTCGGAAATAAAGTGTTTGATAAACTTATGGGTAGATATGGAATCAAACACATTATAAAAACAGCTTATCATCCTTATAAACAAATGGGCATTAAGATTTCCAATAGGGAGATAAGAAAAATCCTTGAAAAATTTGTAGCTCCAGCGAAGAGACTAGTCTACGAGAGCTTGATGATGCTGCTTATAGGCATACAAGGCATATAAAACTCTCATTGGAATGTCCCATCTGGGGATTGTCTTTGGTAAACCTTGTCACCTTCCTCTTGAACTAGAATATAAAGTTATGTGGGCAATCAAGAAGCTGAATTTTGACTTCAAGGCTGATAAAGAAGAAAGGCTACTCTAGCTAAATGAATTGGAAGAGTTGAGAAATGAAGCCTATGATAGTGCGGGAATCTCTGAGACTCATGAAGAAATGGTCAAACAGCATCATCAAAGTTTGAGGAGAGAATTTAAACGGGGAGATCAGAATCTGTATTCAACTCCAGACTAAGAAAACTCTTTCGGGGAAGCAAGTCGAAATGGAGTGGACCGTATACGGTAGTATCCGTGGCCTTTGGGCGATGACAACGAGAACCGGTAATCAGAGGAATTCAAAGTCAATGGTTAGAGATTGAAGCGTACTTGGGAGAATTTGGTGCAAACCGATTCCTAGTTACGAGTGAGAAAAATGGAGAAACAAAATCTCATGGCAAACGATCCCGGCCTAAGACTCAAAATTGAAGCGACTTTGTGGAAGGCAATCCACATCATAGTTTGTTTTAAGTTTTTATTCTTTTTTGTACTAGAGTTGTTCAATAGTTTTGTGTGATTTTATTACTATTGCTTTAAATTACATTATGTTTCTTGCAGGACAATAAGAGTGTACACAAGAGGAATCTCTACATTCAAACTTCCAATTTGCACGAAACCGAGGAATGATGTCTCTTCTCTGATTTATTGAATTTTGTCTCCGATATAGCATGATTGAAAGTTTGGGGGAATTTTTTAAATTTTTGCTTCAATTTTGAATCTGATGCATAGTTGAATGGATTTGATGAATATTTGAATGATGAATATGAATTGAATTGTACTTGTTTTGATTGGATTTGGTGAATTGAACTTGCTGGAAATTGAATTGTTCAAGGAGACCTGGAAATTTTCTTGGTCGCAAAAGATTGTCTAAGTTACAACCAGGATAGGAATGGATAAAATTATGATAAGAAAATTTCAGGTCGCAACATAGATTTTTGGAGCTTATACATATTTCTGGTGTAACGCATCAGTTCATGAGTGCATGGCAAGAAGTGGACATTGAAGCAACAGTTGGAGCAGTGCGGTGAAATTGAAATTCGTGACAAAAATAACTAAGGAAAGAAAAGAACAGGTCGTGACATCAATTCCTCTGTCGTGACCACATCTCAGGTCGCGACAAAACTGACTAGGTCGCGACCAGAATTGTCCAAATCTTAATAAAATTAGGTTTTAAACCTTTCATTTGGGCATCACAACATTAAAACTGACATTTAGTGAAAATCATTAATTAGGAGACTCGAAATTTAATGTCGCGACTCCCCATTTCACAATCATGACATAGAGCCCATCAAAACAAGAGTGAAATCAAAATCCAGTCCATGCAACAACTTCCATTCATCTTCAATTCATTTTAACTTTTCCACTTATGCGTCCATTGTTTTGAATCTCTAAACCCTAAAACCAGAGAGCGAACCAGTACCCTAAAAAAATCTTCACTCATGGCAGCAAATCAAGGCGAATTCTCAGATCTTAATGAAATGATTAATGATATTCTGCGTGAGTAGGTCCAGGCGGAAGAAATGGTTCATTTGGAACCTCACGGCCGAAGCTGTGTCTGAGCCGAAACCCGGTCGGAATTAAAGGAATCGGTTTAGGTAAACATTTTACGATAGAGGAGTGCATAACGGCAGGTACCAAATATTACAAGTTTTTAAAGCGTTTGACCAGTTTGACCAACAGGTAGTATGTGGGCCCCAAGTTGACTTTTTCAAGGATGAATAATTTTGGGTTGATTAAAGAAACCCAGTCGTAGGCCTCGTCGTCACGAGTTCATAAACGAGGTTGTCAAAATCCGACTACGGATAAAGTTATAGCCTTAGGGAGTTCAAATAAGCGGCATTTTATCGGTGTCAAAGTGTCTTCGATTTTTACTGAAGCGACCCTAGGCCCTATAAACTATAGTTTGCGTGCCAAGAGAACCTAGCCCAACACACTCATTTGAGCTCAAGCCTTAGAAGCTCGCAGGCGAACACGGCCCAGGTCGTTTTGATCCGTTTTAGACAAGCGAGGTTTTTGGCGCGTGGGAGCGTCACGGCCACCGCACTTGCGCATGCACCGGCCGGGGAGGAGGGGCACGGCGGCGATCTTGCTGTAAAATTTTAGGCGGCCGCGGCCGGACGATGCGAGATGGGCCGGCAAAGCGGCGGTGGCACTCTTTTGGGTCGTCGGATTTTGGTGTTTTCCGGCCATTCCAGGCCTACCCATACCTCCTTCCCACCATTTTTGGACCCTCTAAACTCATTCGTGGTCCTTTTAAGCAGATTCATCAGTTTTGAAAGATACGACTAAAACAAAGTTGGTGATTTGTTGGATCGAGTTTTTCGAACCACCCACAGCAATCTTTGGACCAGAGTAAGGAATCTTGTTGTGTTCTGGTCTCTTGGGCTTTAGTTGATAAAGTTTGTAAATTTTGGACATCGTTTAGTTAGTTTTCCATTTTTGGGTCATATCGGGTAATTACCGAAAAAGTTTGGACCGAAATTGGACACAAATTGGTCAAATTAGGAAAAATTGAAGTTGGATTAGTGAAATTGGACATTTGTATGAGTTATTGGAAGGTTCAATTTCGAAAAATTAGCCTCCGGGTAAAAAGCCCCAATTTTAGATGCAGGGTGCATAAGGCTGCTTGTATGGTGGACTGTCGGGGTCTAATTTAGATAGTTTCACGGTTCTAAAGATTATTCAAAGACATTTGGGGCATCCCAATGTATTTGGTTTAGTTAATGGAGCCTAAATGGTATTTTTTTTTATTATATTACAGGCGCTCACGCGGGGCAGGGAGGCGTTCGCAACGGAGGAGCGGGGCGAGCATCTTGATACGTAGTGGCTTACATGTTTTAACTGCTTTGGGGTATTATTATGATATATATTTGTGATTAATTATTATATATATAACTTATTTGGTCGAACGGTTAATTATGCGTAAATATAATTATCGGTTTTTATATAAACAAGTTATCATTTCATGTGGATTTTGTCAACATTTTAAATATTTGGAAATTTTACTGAGTTCATGGATAAATTTGTGGTATTTAAATACTTTGGTACATGGATTGAGGTTTTAAACCATTTTGAAAAGTTATTGATTTAAGAAATGGATTTTTGAGACTTTGTGAAATGATTTTAAATGCGGTATTGTTGGAAAGGTTACAATGATTATAATCGGGTTTACCTGAAGGTTTATTAGTTTCCACGTGATGTCAGGTTTGAAGGTTTTATTAGTTGCCCGTGATGTCGGGTTCACGAAGGTTATTAGTTGCCACGTGATGTCGGGTTTATCTTAAGGTTTATTAGTTGTCACGTGATGTCAGGTCTAGCCGAAGGTTATTAGTTGCCACGTGATGTCGGGTTTACCCGAAGGTTTATTGGTTGCCACGGTGTTGTGGGGTTGGGTTTACCGACTGTTTACTATGGATATATGGCACGGTACATTATTGGTTTTGAGTAAAGTATAATCATCTCAATATTTATGGTTATTGTATTTTCATGATTATTTTTACGACATGTTGGTTATGTATATTTTATGCTCAATTTTTATGTTGTGAATAAATTCAGGTTATAAGGTTCTTGATAATGATGTTGGTTAAATTTTTGAGCATAAATTTCACATTGACTTGGGTGAAATTTGGGTTTGTGGGGTATTCCAAGCGAGGAACCTTATAAAGGAGTGAAACGTGGGAGTCTTGAGAAGAAATTTTCCAAAATAAAAACATTATTTTCCATATAAATTATGTCCATACTTGAGATTATCTCACGTTTATTGTTTTCAAATCCGTTCTCTAGGTCAGGCCAGGTCTATAGAATCTCGCCACTTGAAGCTTACAAATCGCTCAAGTTACGCGGAGTTCTTGATATTCTATCTTATCTTTACGTCTTTGTTTTATTGGACCTATGTATTTAGATTTGTACCCCTAAATTACCAAACACTCTTAGAATGCTGCGATCTTAGTGAACTCATATGAGTCCTTATCATGTGTTTGTAGTTTGTGACCTATAGTAAGATAGGTCGGTTGTGGAACTTTAGCATATATATATATATATATATATATTGAGTATTATAATGTCACGAGGTGTTACTCTCTTTCTTAAAGTTGGGGTCCCATTATGGACCTCTAGGGATTGTACGATGGGAACTATACCTAAACGGGAATCGCAGGACCACAGGGGAATCTTGAAGGAGTTTTAAGATTAAGGTCTGTCAAAATTCAAAAGAAATTCAATGCCTCTCAAAGAAAAACTATCAAACTTCCTTAAGATTTTCCCCCTTCTTTCTTCAAAATCTCCTGTTGGAAATAGTCAGGGCGCTCGGATCCGGAAAATTTTACTTAATTTATTCATTGGGAATATTAAAAAGAGAATTAAGAGCTTCTTCATTCCCCTGATGATTAGTGCTCAAAAAGTGCTATTTTGAACCCTGTTTATTTAAGGTTTTGAGCACTTTTTGTGTACTAATCAGCGTAATTAACCTAGGCCTGCATTAAGGTCCACCTTTATTCCTCTTGATCGCATTTTTGTGGCTAATTTGTAGTTTCAGCTATTTTAGCCAAAATTATCGAGTCAATTCAAACACGAAGAACCCGAGTTGAACTCATTGTTGCAGATTAGATCCTAGAAGGAAAGAAGAGCAAAAAGTGAAGAAAAATGGACCACTGTAGGAATGTTGTTCCTGCGAACATACATTCATGCCTCCGGCCGACCTTGTTCATCCTGTGACCCTTTGTTCACTGCTTTTTGATGCTTTGATGTTTTTGTTTTGTTTTGTTTCTTCCCATTTTGTCCCATAATGGTGCTTCTTTTGTTCATTTTGGTAATTTGTATTGTTTTTAGGGAGCGATATTTAAAACGAGCAAACATTGTAGGAAGCAGGACTTTGGCAATAAAGATACAGTGGGCGGCAGTTTTCCCGTTGCTTTTCCTTTTCTCCCATTTTCTTTCCTTTTCTCTCCCTTTCTCGACTACCCAGAAACCTCCTCTGGGATGACAGCTCGGGGAGGATGGTTAGGCTGAACCTCTTTTCTCCTTGAGATGAGGAATTTGTTGACTAGGAGTTTGGAGGTAACTCACGGTTCTACATTTTTTAACATAGCATTTATGGGTATTTATGTTCTATTTCTTTCAATCTAGGTTTAAATCTGCCAAATGTGCCTTGATGGACTCAGTGTTGACAATCTTTTGGGGTTGATAGATCTTGTGCTAGATACACTAAGATTCATTAGTTGCCCTCTATTTGTCCTTTGTGGGTGGATTTATGAGATGTGTATTCAGCATAGGGAGCATTCATGCTCCATAAATCTTTGTTTTCAAAATCATAGGGTTTAGTTTTAAAGCTAAATGAAAGATCCGGTTCGGAAATGACTATAGGTCATCCTCCCAACTGAGAAATGAACAGAGGACCCTCTGTGACCTTTAGAACCCAAATCAATGACGACACTTCAAGGATACTTCTTTTATTTTATTGTATTTAAATTTTAGTTTTTCCAAACAATACCTCCTCCTTGTTTTTACCAAACCCAAAATCCAGCGAAAATTCATATGTTGCGCTCTTGTAAATCATGTTAATACTGAAGAAAACTCATCTGAGTTCGGCCTAGAACCACTATCTATGATAGCACTGTGATAGGAGGAATTTAGGATATAAATATTGTTGATTCACGGCACCCTCTTGTAGTACGAATCAAAATGGCGTGGCAGTTAAGGATAGTGCCTAAGTGCAAATGATGACCTGATGAACACTTGTGATTCTCATCACAAGTAATGATGAATTTTTTTCCTGTATATATTTTACTGTTAGTCTTCTTAATTTTAGTTCACAGTTTATTTTTTTTTTTAAGTAATCCTAACTTGTTAGGTAGGATTGCTTCTTGCTCGTTGGGTATTTGCTCTGTTTTTTTCTGGTAGATTCATGTTCGGTGGGTAAGCCCGGAAAATTTGCGATGATCTCAAACATAGACCAAATGGAACTACCTGGAGGCAAGCATAGTCGATGCGAGGAAACCTTATATCCCATAGGTCCATGAGGGACTATGAAACTCTCCATGGATGAACGTGCCTCATGTGGTGCCTCCGACTAAGCATTACCATATGGAAATTCTTACAAACCTAGTTGGAGGAACCACCTAAACCTCTCATGGGGACCAGAACCCCCACAGTATGCACCTCCTGCTTCTCCATCTTATGCTTCAACTCCTCAGTCTCAACCACCACAGTCAACCTCTCAATGAACAGTGATCACGAACCTCTGACTAGTGGTGAGCTGTGGAAGAGAGCGAGAAGACAATCAATGCTCGAATTAAGTTAGAAAATTGACATTATGGAAACAATGCTGAACAAGAGGTGATGGACTTCAAAGTGAAATGGGCATAAATTTTGATAACCTGCAGTACTCCATTCAAGGCTCACCAGTCGCGCTTATGTTCACGAAGTGAGATCGGAAAAAGAGTGCTGATTGACTCCCGGTGGAGGAGCAATGTAATGAAAAACCTCTGAAATCTTGGCGAGGAGGGTGGTGAAGGAAGAAATAGAAGAGCCCCAAAGTCCTTGCCCAAGCCACTGGCTGGCCCACTACGAGAAACACCACTCTCATGACCTAGTGTATACCTCTTAAGCGGCCTGACCTTTACATGAAAAACATGCTCCTATTTCTTTGAAGCAAGGTCATCTCATCATTGCACGCCTGCAAAACCTCGAAAGCTAGTGGCCATTGTTCAAAGCCTTCGTCTACCTCAAGAAAATGTGTTTACTCTGCTATGGCACAGCGGATGGTTCGAGTGCTGGTTCAGACATGGAGCACCTGGACCTCGGCATTTCTCTGAAGCTCCGCGATTCAGCTGACCTCGAAGGGTTGAAGCTGGTTTGGGGGAGAACTGGAGTCTCCCCTTTTTATTTTTATTTTATTTTATTTTATTTTATTTTATTTTGATTTCTTTAATTTTTCTTCTTAGATTTTATCTAATTTTAGTGTCTTTGTTTTAGATTAATTTTCATTTTCTACATTTTTTAAATTTTCTTGTATTTATTACATGAATTTTTGCCCAATTTTTGCGTGAGAGTGCATATGGTGACAGAGAAAATTTATGACGTATAGATTCATAACCTCTGAATTTCGCGGTGCCTTGTTGCGAAATTTCATAACATATTCCGGTTCAAATTGTCTTTCCTATACTATTCATCTTTTGTTTTTTATGTCACAGCTTTCACTATTCACTTTTTTTTTTGTCTTTTATGATATATATTTATTTATTTAAAAAAATGATTTTCTTTTATATATATATATATATAATTGTCTATAAAAATTATAAAAAAATTTTGTTTTATTTTTTTTGTTTTTTTTATTATTATTATTATTCAAAAAAAAAAATTTCGCAAGTTGCAAATTTTCTCAACCCCTCCATTTTTCGCGACCCAATTTTGTTTAGTCATAACTTTTCATCGAACTCCGTTTTGGGTATTTTGGTACCATTGGAAAGATTAAGTGTAGAATCCAAATATAGCCAGAAGAACACTGTTGAGATTTTTAGAAAATGTGAGTACAATTAAACTAATTAAGCTTTTTTTATCTCTGTATATCCTTTGTTTATTTGAAGCTAAATGGAATTGAATAAGATTGTCGATGGAAAGCTTGTGAAGTCTCCTATCCAACAATGAGTACATTTCATCAAGGAGGAAAACACTTCCTTCTCTAACTTTCAATCCAAGCCCCATTGCGGACGATGGCATTAGTTGAGGAGGGTCGCAGAAGGAAGTGGCAGCTCATTATGTTTTGTTTACTATTTAGGCAAAGCCCATTTGTTATGTTAATGGTTTGCTGGTTTTTCCTTTGTGAAGGCTGTTATACTATCTGACTTACTTTCAATTCAAACACCCATTTTTGTGGTTTTGCCCCAGCTATGAGATTGGAAAATTGAAACTTTGTCTAATCCTGTTGATGTTAGATTGATGTCATGCCTAGTTGAGTGGATGATTAGTTGAATTCTTGTTGCTTTCGACCTTTTTCTTCCACCTCTAGCTAACCACTCACTATGCACATTAGGTTTCAACAATGAATTTGAAGCGCTAACCTCCTAAACTTTGCAAAAACCTACCTAGTTTAATTATTTCTACTAAATAGGTTAAGGACCCCATGAAAAGGAGGCCAATGTGTCTTCAAAATAAAAAAGTGAAAAGAAAAAGAAAAGAAAAAGAAGAAAAATTGCAGCGCTTTCTTGCTGAAACCCGAGCACGGGTCGAGGATATATAGCAAAAGCCTTTAAAGCTAGGTGCTCTGGAGCCATTGGTTGGAGCCATCGACTTTGCTCACTACATGGGTGGATGGTGAGGTTTAGCGGATTGTAGGTGCTGGGTTGAAATCGTGAGATCAGAGTGAAACACGAAAGTTAGTGGTGAAGATCCTTATGAGCTTGGAGCCCTAAGCCCTTAATTGGTTGGGAGTCATCGGTAGATCCGTTACATGGACTTTGATGAGGTCGATTCCCCGGCCGTGCACCTCCAAACTACAAAGAGTTGTGAAATAAGAGTGGGTGTGATCTATTTGGGTTGGTTGGTGTCCTAGTGGAGCGGTAGCTTGGTTAGGGAGAGTGCGGTTCGGTAGTTTATTGTTGAGAACTGATAAGAGCAAACACTTAGGTTTTGGTGGAAGTCTACCGGTTGATTCAGCCCAAGAGGAGGCTCTTCAATACTGATTTTGTATGGCGTTCATTCTGCCAGAGATAGTTATTGGCGAGGGGTTTGGTGATTCTCGTGAGAGGTTAGGCATTACTCATTCCACAACATTTTGAAATATAATAATTTTTGTGAACATCATTTGTTATCATATTGTAATGCTCTCTCTTCTTTCGCTTTCTTTCATTGCTAAGGGTATGTGTGGATTAAGGGTGTGATTAGTCTTTGAAAAGTCTTGTACAGGCATGTTTATTTAAGATTTTGAGCACTTTTGTGTTACCTAATGAGTGTAAATAACTAATTTTCATTAAGGTCCTGCTTATTCTACTGATCTCACATTACGTGGCTAATTTTGTAGTTTTTGCAAGCTATTTTGGTGAAATTAATGGTCGATTCAAACACGAAAGAACCAGAGTTGAATTCATCGTTGCGAATCGGATCTGAAGGAAGAAAAGCAAAAGTGAAGAAAAATGGACCCTTCTTGAAGATGTTGTTCTATGACTATTTGTCGTGCCTCAGAAGCCCATTTAATTCGTCAATCGACCAACATTACTTTGCTTTTGGCAGCTTTGATGTTTTGTTTTTCAATTTTGTTTCTTCTACATTTTTGTCCACATAATAGTTAACTACTTTTGTTCATTTTATTAAATTTATATTGTTTTAGGGCAATATTGCAAGCCCAAGCAAACATTAGCAAGAGAGACGGGACTTTGGCAATAAAGATACAATGAAATTGTGGATTTTCCGGGTTGCTTTTCCTTTTATCTGTTTTTCTTTCTTTTTCATTACGAAACACTCTCGAGGATGACAACTCAGTGATGGTTGGCTCAGAACCTCTTTTCTCCTTAAAGAGGAGGGTTCAGCGGCTAGGGTTGGGAGGTAACTCACGGTCCTCTGTTTTTAACATAAGCATTTATGGAGTATTTTATGTTCTATTTCTTCCGATCTAGGTTTAAATCTCTTAAATGTACCTTGATGGACCCGGTATTTGGTAGTCTTTTAGGGTTCGGTGGATGTTTGTGCTAGTCCTTGGATTCGTGAATTGCCCTCTATTTGTCAACGTAGGGTGGATTTTGAAATGTATTCCTTTGTTGGGAGCATTCATGCTCCGTCGTACTGTTTTTCAAAAGGGAAAATCATAGGGTTTAGTTTTTAAAGCTAAATGAAAATCTGATTCGAGAAATGACTATAGGTCATCCTCCCAGCCTTGAGAAATGAACACGAGGACACCTGCGACCTTTGGGACGAATCCGGCCGGCTGGCACTTCAAGGATACTTCTTTTACATTTTATTGTATTTAAATTTCAGTTTTCCAAACAATACCTCTCACTGTTTTTACCAAACCCAAAAATCCAAACGGAAATTCACCATTTTTGGCCTTCTTATAAATCATATGTGCAGAAGAAAACCATCTGATTGACCCTAGAACCGCTATCTTTGTAGTAGCTTTGCTCTGTGATGAAAATTAGGATATAAATATTGTTGATTAAATGCCCTATTTGTGTACAGAATCTTGAGAATCGAATTCGTATAAAAGGATGGGAAGGCAGCGAGATAGAATGAACAATGAAAATGAAAGAAAAATGGGATAGGAAAAGATGGAGTTCAAGGGTGCAAATGCGGAGGCGTATGGAATGAATGGTCGGAAAACAAACCAATTCCGATCCTTGATTCAAGAGGCTCTATCATTAGAAAATGGATGATGGGAGGGAATTGGAAGAAGGGTTAACCGAACTCCATCGTCGGAACTCGGACATAGGAGAGCGAGAAAGGAAACCACCTTGTTGGGGTGCCGTTATCCGAAGCCCCTTTCTTCTAGCACATTAAGTGACAGAACTGATTAAGCAGGAGCTACAGCCTTTAGGAGGAAGGCATAGGGTTTTAGATCAAGAAATAGAGAATTTTCCTCTGGATTAGATATACAATCTTTATTGTACTTTTTGCATTAGTTTTTGTATAGATAGAGAAATCAAAGTATCACGACATTGAGAGTTTGATATTTAGATTTATTGAATAAATAAAATTCCAGGTTGCTTAACAAAGTGATTTGTTTTGGGTTCATGGCCCGATACTGATGATTGTGTTGTTTGTGTCATTCATTATTTGTCATAAGCTGGCTAGAATTTTCGAGCCTTGTCGTCACGACCCAGGCTGACCCGAGTCTGACGATCCCAAAGAACAACAATGAAGAAAAATAAGGGCAGACATCGATAAAATGAATTTAGGAGTTCTTGGCATTAATTGGAAATCATTAAGTGTAGAAATAGGAAGGGTATATTCTTGAAGGAACAAATAAAATGATTGAAAGTTTGTGTATATAAAAGCAGTGAGTGTCTGAGTCTTGAAAGGAAACGATTACACATGGTCAGTATAAAATTCTTTTGAAACCTTGAAAGGATTAGTAACATCTTGGGGATTCACAATTGAGGATCTGAGGTCTAGAACTTGAGATTATTGGTTGAGAAACGGCAATCCACAAGTAAAAACAGCTGTGAAGTATTAGGGTCATCTTTGGAAGTTTGGGCCTTTCAAGCCTACCCTCACTATATATGCTAAGGCATACACTCCTAGTCCCATATTTGAGCTAAACAAGTGTATTCTTCAATTAACGGCAATTAGAAACACGAGTCCCTCCTTGAAGTAATCTTGCAGTAAAGAACCCCAAATTATCCAGTTTCCAGAACAAAAAGGTTTGCTGTAAAGAAAGAAACAAGTTTGGGGGAATATATCTCCTTACATTACAAGGAAGGAGGAGAAGAAACAACTTGAAGAACTAGAGAAAAAATGGGTGAAAAGAGGAATAGAAGTTTTGTCTTGTGGTCTATCTCCCTTGAACAATTAGCTCATGAGGTGTTCAACACTATTATCCTAATGCGACTGGTATGGGAGTTGCTTGCCAGATTCTCTAAGAGTGATAGAAGCTGAAAGAACAACATTTACACTGTTCTCCCATTCACGAAAAGAAAAAAAACAAAAATAGTCCCAAGGAACACGATAAGGTGCATGTGGCAAATCAAAATGCCATTAAAAGATGTATTGAATGAATTGGAGAATCTATATTACAAGGAAGGAAAATGATGAAAGGCGAGGCAAATAGATAAAGAAAGGAAGAGGAGTGGAATCACGGGTAATTTTAGCCAAAAATTTACCGAATTATCTACCCTAATTACCTAAGCCTAACATTACAAGCCTGATAGACCTCTTTGATCTTGAAGGTTAAATTTACCCACATTAGTGGAGATCAATATGAAAAACAAGCCTATGGGACCTTGACTAGCTTACTAAGGAGATTCTCAGAAGATTAACTAATTCAACAAGAAGATGAACAGGATTGAAGACCTGCACACACTCACAGAACAAGATCTGTTTACCGAATTGTTTAAATGCAGAATTCATCATTGTATTTGTGATAGAAGTTGAAACCATTCCTTTTTCCTCATTTGAAATTGAAGTTTAAAATGATGCTGCTATCTCCTTTTTCAAGTTACAAGGTGGAATAAAGTTGTGGTTAGAATCAAAAAAATGTCCTTAAAAATAAAGTTCAATTGTTTGAGGACAAACAATTTTTTCTTCTCTTTGCTTGGGGATAAGCAAAATTTTAAGTTTGGGGGAATTTGATGAGTCCAAAAACTCATTTGATTTTAATCCATTTTTCTGAAGTATTTTGCAAGATAAGTTTTGATTCATATGTAGAAACATGGATATCTTACTCAAATTCAGTTTTCTTGAAGTGCAATGAGAATCGAAGGTCAGCCAAAACCCGAAAAGAAATCGGTCTCAAGAAGAAATGAAATTAGCAACAACAAAAGCTCGTCCAGTTCGGTTATCTACAGGTCGCGACATCATCGAAGACTAGTCTTTGAGAGAGAAATGGAGGTTTATCAAACTAGTCGTGGCCCGGAAATTGAGGTTCACGACCAGTCTGGTAGCCCGAGTAATAAGTTGCGACCAGAAATAGTGGCTAAGGCGACGGAAATATTCAGGTAGAATGCTTGGGTGGCAGAGAGACCACTCACGAGGTTGCAGCGCCCGATTGAAGACAATTGAGGGTCGTGTACGCCCGATCAAAGGTCGTGATGTTGATCAGTTGTGAAGCCACAAATGAAATCTCTAACGAAAATTTGAAGTTGCAACTAGTTCTTAAATGAAGGACTCAACTTAAGTCGCAGCGTGCTTTTGGTCCCCTGACATGAGGCGAGATGGAGAATTCACAACATGGGGTTTGAGGTTGCGACTAAGCGAAGGAGTTAAAGGACCCACCGAAGGAGGTGCGACCAATCATTTAGGTGATGCGACTGGTAGCTTCTTGAAGTAAAAATCGGTCCCAACTACGTTTGAGCAAGCCGGGACCCGAATGCAGCCAGAAGCGATCATTAGGTGCGACATCATCTTGGTCGTGACACGGAGCAAGTGGAATGGCGGTTGCGGCTAAGGGTTGAGGATGCGACCGGAAGAAAGCGAGGAATATCAAAGCGATCAGCGCGACCCGATTATTAAGGTTGCAACTTGGTCGGAACATGTGAAGGCATAAAACCAATAAAAGAGTGTGACCCGATCAATTGGTCGCGACTGAAGAGTCTTGGCGTCGAATCCAGTCGTGACCCGGAAAAGGAGTCACGACTAGAGTTAAAGGCGGTAGAAGCAATGTGGTGCGACCTAAAGCGAGGTCGAGCGTCTGATGCAACAAGGAAAAAGAAGTCTAACTTCGGGCCGAAGGGGTGACGAAAACAAAAGCAGTGTAGCCGTGAAGTTGTGGCCGCGAGAATCTGATAGAAAGGAAGGAGGAGCAATTAAGCGACATGGAGCGTAATTCGCGGCATCAGTTTTCAAAATAACTAAGCCAACAAGGTCGTGACTATATTTGATGTCGCGACCACTACTCAAAGCAGTTGTAAGGAACCAAGTCACGACTGAAGTTATCAGTCGCCGGGCGAGTGCAAATGAGAGAGAAATCGGGTCGCGACATCGGTTGAGGTCGCGACACTGAGGCGAAGAAAGAAGCCGGGCTTTTCTTTAGTGAAATCCACCCGGAGCTTTGTGAATTAGGCCCATTTTCTTTTGACAGTTATAAATAGACTTTTGGAAAATAGTAAAGTAGCTTCCGTCTTCGATACCTAGAATTGGGAGAGGAGAAGGACTCATTGTATAGTTTACCCAGAATTGGGAGAGGAGAAGGACTCATTGTATAGTTTAGAGTAGATTTTTCTTTTCTTTTATTTTATTTTCTTTTACGGATACGAACCATGACGGAGTGTAGAAATGCGAGCTGGATTTAATTTCGATTTCTTTATACAAATCTTTTTGAAGTGTGGATTAAGAAAATTCTGGAGTCGTTTTTCTCGGTCTATTACAATTACGGTGGGTCATGTCGATCAATGATCTATTGTTGGTTGTGTCTGATGTTAGAATGCGGCCGCTAGATTGGATTACCGTTAGTTCACAGTCTTTTCTCTGTAATTTAGAGAGAAATACTTGGATTGGGATTTATTTGATTGATGTTGTTCTTGAGCCCGGTCAGTTCCAATGATAATTGAATACGATTCAAGTGTTTCTTGCTCACGATTTCTAAAGGCCCTGCGACACGGTGGAGATTCCTGAGAGCTTGGACCATTCACTTGTGGGTATGTTAGACTACCATTGATGAACTACTAAGCTCTGAGGGTTCATTTCGATAAATTCCCTTTTCACTCATAATTGATGTTGGAGGGGAGTATTTATCAATATAAATAATCAGAGATTTCACCTTAATCTAAAGGGGAATTCCCAACCTCGTGTTAACTGAGATCTGATCAAGGGAAGGGAAGAACCATTAGATTTAAAGGATGAGTCATCAATTATGGTAGAAGTTTCTGTTAACCACACGAGAAGGAAGCAAAGATCTCTGGAGTCTCGGGAAATAGTATGAAGTATTGAGAAAGAAAAATACCTAGATTTTGCAATAAGCTCAAAAATACAAGTAGTTGGTTAAATCCTTGTCTTTGAAAGAGAAAAGCGGGGTATAACGGTGAACATGGAGAAATCAATTGCATTGTTAAGGCAATCTTGGACAAATCAAACCCATCGGTAGAACAAAGCAATGCATTTTTAATCGCGAGGGAATTAGAACATTTCCATAGGTATTTCTTTGATAGTGTTCATTTATCCGCAGGGAAATGCGATTCGATCCTAAACCAATTTTGTTCTTATTTTTAGTCGTTATCATTTACTTCCAGTTTACATAATTGTTTGCAGTCGATGATTATTAGTTTCTAGATTAAACTCTCACTATTCATTTTAAGTTCAAATAGTAAGGACCTTAAGTAGTTGAGGTAGTTGATTTCTAATTCTTGTCGATCTACGCAGAATGATATCTGGACTTACATCAATTTTTACTACTTGTATGACTGTGCACTTGCGGTGTCATAGACTAAACCAAATTTGGATCGACACAAAGGAACTTTTATTCCATTAAGCAAAGTCTATCAAATTTTAACATAGATGCAAGATGAGTGTAAGGCTCCTGTAATTATGTTAATTTTGAGGGGTTTTAGTATATATAATCAAAGGCAAACAAGAAGCCGCGGGGGGGATCGTAATCTAGGATATGTTGTCCAAGGGGAGTGGAGAGCATGTCTTGTGGTCCTCGGACGGCGGAGGAATAATTTATTTGCTAAGCGGGGGCGCCCCTGAAGGGCGGGTACATAGATGGCATTGGCGGGGGGATGCCCCCTGCCCGGTTGGGCATATATTGGTGAGCTGGTGTTGGCGGTCGTTGGTCCCTGCTGGGTTCTCTCCGCACCCGGCGCCTTGTGACAACGATGGGCCGGTGGATCGGCAGAATTGGCCTTTACAGATTGGGCTTGCGGCGTTCGAGGGGATGGAGAGCATTGATCCGCGGAGCGGGGGAGCTACCCGGAGGATAGCTCGTCATCCACCGGTAGGTCGATGTCGTCCGGCGCAGCGACCTCTTTGCCTTTGTCTGGACGGGAAGCAGGAAATAGGTAGGGAGGTTCCCGCGATTGCTCGGCTCGGCCGGCCTCCAATCGGGTTCGTAGGTGCTCATTTTCCTCCCACAACAGGTTCGCCTGTTCGTGCAATTCAGCCATCTACCGGGCATGCTCCTCTTGTTTTGCTTCCATCTCTTAGTAGCCCGATGGAGGAAGCGCGGTCTTCAGGGGCTAGGTTCGTTGGATTGCTAGTCATGGCGGTGAATTCCGACGGTTCGATGGGATGTTTGGGAATAGCCAAAGCTTCGGAGGTCGAGAGGAGTCCTGGGAGCGGAGTGTACCCCCGAGCTCTCGTAGCGCTGCGAAATTTGCTTCGGCGTTTCCCACAGACAGACCGCTAATTGTGGTCTCTTGAATTCTTAGAGTCAGTGGATCGTCGGAGCGTTAATGAATTTGATTTGCGACTCTGAAACTAAGAAGGCGGCGATGGTATTCCGTTCTGGCCGCCAGATGCGTGAAGTTAGTCTTTTTTTTGAAGACTTAGGACTTAGGCGACAATTATCTCGATTAAGAATCTAGTACCCTTGTTTGGTGTGGCTTGTACTCTTTTATGGAAGGAGAAAAGAGGATCAGTCTTTTGGAGAGTAGTGATTTCTTCACATAATACTAGGGAAGGTGGCTGCTATTTCGAGGAATGATGACTTTAATGCGCCTTTTACGTCTTTACCTTCGATGGGGCATTTGTAGAAATGCATTCTCATTCTCTTGGAGATGAAGCGGAATGGCTCATGGGAGACCTTATACTTATACCATGAAGCTAGGTTAGCGGCTTAAGTTTAGTGGAGTTACCGGTCGGGAAAGGAAACTTAGCACTGGGTAAAGCGTCGGATATGAGATGCAGGCACCGGAGCGGAAGGAGGCGGATTGGCGTTCTTGGGCGGTTGGCTTTGGGCCCTAGTTCCTTTAAGTACCGGGCGGGCGAGCCCGAGGGCATCCACTGGGTCGGCTAGCCGGAACCCCAATCCCAGGTGGGATGCGGGCGGAGGTGACGAGGCATCCTGGTCGGGCGCCAGGCTTAAACCCTTTGGGGCTCAGCAGGAATTCATTGAGTGAATTTAGGGAGTGTCGAGCTTGACCCATAAGTGCCCACAATATATATCACCTAGAGAAACCCTAGCTTTGAAGATCAAATGCAGTTAAAACAAAGTATCATTTAATTATTCTTTTCTTTCAAAAAAATAAAAAAGTTTAATTATTCTTTTTTATTTCCCTTCGATTTTTTAGTTTATTATGCTTTTTCTCTTTATCTTTTTTCCTATGTTTTTTTTAAATCAAACATACCTTATAGCTTATTCCTATATTTTTCTTTCCCTTTTTTTTTTATTTATATATATCAGATATAAAATCATAAAAATAATTTAAAATAAAAAAAAAATTCAATCCCTCTCTTTTCTAAAAAAATTCAATATTTTATGAGTTGAAAACTGAGCTTTTAAGATTATTCAGATCAAAATATTTATTTTAATTAACATTAAATAAAGTTGATAAGAGAATTATGAATTTATGATAGAAAGCTGTTTCATAAGGGGTATAAGACTTTATTGAAATTGAAAAAAATCTTGCCTCAAACAACGACAAAATAAAACAACTTTTTGAAAATGGATTTACAAATAACATGAAAAAAAAAAAAAATTTTGAGGAACGTTACATAAATGGATTTGAAAAATTGCCAAATGAACCGTTAAGCAACCAACATTCAAAAAGTCCTCCTCCCTGGCACTTCAAAATTTTCTTGCGGCACTTTCCCGAGAAAATGACAGAATTTTTGGTATTCAATGTTGATGAGAACTAATCCAAGTAAATCCAACAAGTTGAAGAGAGAGTTTACAAAAAGATGTAAAAATGTTACAACCAACTTTGATGCTGTAATTTACACCAAAAGAATCAAACCAGTTTAGAAGAAAAAACTTCACAAACCATTAGAATCATCCATCATACTATTACAAGAAATCATCATCATCATCATCACAGTGGAAAACTACCTCAATCTCTTCCGGCGATTCTGCAATACAAATCTTGGATGAAAACCCGAAAAAAGTGTCGGGTTAACTCAAAGATCTGTAAACCGAAGGGAGAATTCGAAGAAAAACTCCTTACTGGTGTTCTTCCTTCCTGGTGTTGTGGTTTCTGTTCTCAGTGACCGTTGAATTCCCAACAAGAACTTCCGGCGAGATCTCCAGGTTCCCACTTCGTCTTCCCCAACTTGAATGGCGGGTCTCCGATCTAATGCCAGCAAGTTGTTGTGGATCTGAGCTTAACCCGAGCTCAGCCTCGGAAGAGTTTCTGGGCAGGCTTTCGCTCCCTCTGCTGCGAATTTCCTCGACTTCAAAGTTGCGGCGTTGGGAGATCTTCAGTATGTCGTCGCCAATCTCGAGATCGTCTTCTACCTTTGCTCGCCGGTCTCCACCATTGTCGTCGGCTTCTTCTTCTTCTACGGTGCGAACCATTCGAGGAGGCGGCGGCCGTGGCGGATCTTCTCGGACATAGGCATGGAAATCGTTCCTTGACGGTTTGATCTTAGTGCAGAAAACTTCAAGAAAGTTTTTCAGGCAGCCAAGATCATAGGCATTAGTCCTGTTGTCATTCTGAGCGAAATTCTCATGTTGTCTGTAATTATCAAGAAAGAAAATTGAAGATGAAAATGCAAAAGAATACCGATATAAATGTGGGCAGAACTGTTTATGACTCTTGTAATTTAAAATAATATAAATTATAATTAATTTATCAATATCTAACATAAATATACATATAATAGGTTAATCTAAGTTAAATATTAATTAATATAATAATTATATGGGTCAAATTCGTGTTATGTGGATACACGAATATAATCATTATTAAACTGGCGGCGCTCAACACGAATTGATCTAAACACAGACATATTCAACCCAAAACCAAAAACTACGCCGGAAGTTCATGTCGTGTTTCCAGGAGTCGCGTCAAATTTATCGCCAAACTCCAATTAAGTAGGGTTGAGGGCTTATATCCAAAGATCGGCTGTAAACCCACGCGCCAAGTCATAACTTAGATGTGGGACTCAGAATAGGTCATAACAATCCATCCATATTTCCGAACCTAACGCCCATGTTGGTTGCGGCTTCAATGGACCCTAATGGGTAGCAAAGCCTCCCATAATTTTGAGACGAGGTCATCCTAAGAACGAACGCTCCCATTATCACTTGTTATAACCCACAAGAACTGTTTCAGAATTTAGATGCCAGACTACACAGCCATAAATAAATCTATTCTGAGCCTAATCCTATTCATCACTGGGCCGTCGCTTTCTGTAATTTCCATGGATATACCTCCCACAATTCCGAGACAAGGGCCATCCCTAAGGAATGAACCGCTCTTATACCACTGTTACAACCACTTTGATATAACTCACCCGTTAGAATCACAAGGGAGGAAGCCGCTAAGTTATAAATCCACAAGACCAAACCAGAATCTCTGATAATCGAGGTCACAATGTAATGCTTGGTAGGCATGACTCACCACTATGTTGGTTTCACAATAGCATTATGAAATAATGTTTAGACTTAATAATTTCTATGTTTCAGTTTTAATATTAAAATTAAATATTTAAAATCAGTTAAGAACTTAAGCATTTTTCAATTGCTTATTTTCATGTAGAAAAATAAAAATAAATGCAATAAATTTGAACAAAAATGTAAAAGTGATATACTAACTTTAGACCTATTCTTTATAGGGAAAAAGTGCATAAATGTTCCTGACTTTAGGCCAGAATCTAATATTGTGCCTTAGAAAATCCACCTGTGCTTCTCAAAGTAGTGTTCTGACCATTCATGCTACGCCGCAACTTTACACGAATGGAAAAAACAGGTGTTAAAACACCGTTGCCATGTGGACAACTCCCGTTTGTCCATTTGTGCAAGCCCGTGACGGCAGGGACATGGATGAGCTACGACACTAAAGTTGAGGACACGAGTGGACCGAAAAAAAACTCAAAGTCAGGAACAAAAATGCACCTTTTCCCATTCTTTACAAAGTTGTACTTCTTTTCTTCCTTTTTCTGCTTTACTTCTCAAATTCCTGATCCACATATAGTCTAAGGAAAAAAAAAAGCTATGGAGCCATGCTCAAAGAACAATCAGAAACACCCATGGACAGAAGAAGACTGTATGTTTTTCTTATATTCAATCCATGTTTGTCTCAAATACAGAACTGAGACTGAATGACGAAATTACCCCATTACAAATTATGATAACTAAAATTACTCTTTGAATATGAATGAGAAAGAAAAACTTACCTGGTCTGTCCCAATAAGGTATAAATGAACCAGAGAGAGACTCTAACAAAACCACAGAGAAATGAAGAGAAGCCAGCGAGAGCACGACTGAAATGGGCGATTCCCTCATCGCCTTCCAGACAGTTCCTTTATCATCGAAAAGAAATTTTATGTGCAGAGCCGACATTGCAAAGACGAAGATGCAGAGAATAGTTGAAGAAGAAACAAACAGAAAAAAGTAGCGGTAGTTGCGCTTGCACATAAATACGAGAACGGAATTTTATTTTCATGAAAAGCACTGCAGATTTGAACAAGACAGAGAGAGGGAGGGGAAAACAGATACAAAAACAACAAAAATCCTCAGCTAACAGTTTAATCAACAGATAATTTGGCTGAACCATCCTCATATGCAATTCAACAAGCTCCATTTGAAACCCGGAAAGTTCCAAGGAAAGAAAAGAGATGAAAGTAAAGCAATTTCGGAGAAAATATAAAATATTAAGCTACGAATTAATCCTATATGTTTTATTTAAACTTATTACTTGTTCCTATTATATATGATTAAGAAATTAAAATATATAAAATTTAAGCACTTTTTGATTATATTTCATTTTTTATTTAACCTGGTTTCAAACATGAGAAAATTTATTTAGTTTCAAACGGAGCCAAAATGATTGGGCTTCATATATGGGCAATAAATAAACAATCCAAAACGAAAGGGGATCAACTGACATGAACTAGGAATATGGTCTATATTTTGCAAAATGGAAGGAAATTTTTTTCACTGGAACAAAACTTATTCTAATTTCAAAACTTAAACAAACATTGAAACTTTGGTAGGAATAAGTTAAATTCAGAAAACAAATACTAAATGATTGGATTCTTTACAGGCAAATATAAACAATCCAAATGAATTCAGACTAAATGAAGAAAATTTTGCAAAATTGAAGGAATTTTTTCCTGAAACAAACTTAACCAAACATTGAACTTTTATGAATAAGTTAAATTCAGCAACAAATACTAAATGATTAAGCCATATAGGTAATATATAAACAATCCCAAATGAACCCCATCAACTGACTTAAACCAGAATATGGTCCATATTTTAAAAATTGAAGGAAAAAAATTGTCCTGAAAATAAAAATCAACAAACATTGAAACTTTTCAGGAATAAAGCAGTTCAGCAAATCATCCCAGACATGAACTTATTTCTTTTCTCCATGATGGGCCTCTACCAAAATGAAGATTTTGCAGGTATTCCTTTAAGCATCATTCTGCTTGATTGGAACCTAATTTTCCGAGCCACAAGAAGGACTAATGAGATACCTAGTGAATGTATGGAGACTCTAGTGGGTACTGTTAAGCTAAATTTTGATGGAAGTTATTTAGGAAACTCGGGGTAGTTAGAGATTGGAGGTTGATTAGAGATCATTGTGGCAGAGTGTGAAAGAGCATTCTTTAAACCTACAAGTTCAGGTTTACATATTGTGGCGGGAATTCCAGCCCTTTTAGAAGAAATCTATAACAAGCCAGTAGCTCGATTTCTCAAGTTTGGGCGTAATAGGCAATTCTGCGAAGGCCTTCAAATCAAGGAATGACTTTTTAACACCAAGAAAAAAAGACGACGATCATGGAAGCTGGATGGGAAGTGGAGCCAAAATATTAATATTTCTTCAAAGTTAGGATGTTCCTTCTTGGGCACTCCCACTTGTGCGTATGTTCACAAAACATGGAGCTACATCGATTTCTTTTGTAGGAAATCTGAATTCTATATGATTTAGTGGTTAAATCTAATCTTCTCACTTACGACACGATCTTTCTTGATGCTGCAAAATTAAATGATTGCATGGTTTAAATTTTCAGCTGAATCAATAAAAACACCATAAAACTAAAAAATTTCCCATAAAAAGATAAATAAATAAAGCAAAATGTGCTAAAAGAAGGAGAGTTGCGAACATCCCAAAAAACATACCATTCCAATGCATTGGCCCACCCAAGGGCAATGGTGATCAAATCGCTCCACGCAATTATTACATATGGAGCAGTGTGAGCAACGAGGAGGACGATATAACATGCATGTGTCACAATACTTCACCCTCACAGGATAACCATTAACAGTGACTTTTTATATACGAGGGAATTGTAGGTTGGTGTTTGTTCTTCCACAGTTTCAGCCAGTTTGAAGACTTATAAATTATGAACTCTTCCGTGTATTGAGAATTTCGGCGTAGCAATGCCAGGGTCACGGGCTGAAGTACAAAGAAGAAGCACCAATACCTACCATGACCAATCAGAATTAAATTTGACAGGTAGCTAGAAAACCAGTCAGGAAAAAGGCAATCAAAATACCAGACAAACATATCATGTGCAAAGGATCTCAGGATATCAAGAGATTCGATTATCAGGGGCTAATTTTGGCCAAACAAAATCAGGTTAGCAGAATACAACATTGATTGAAATAATGTATACGCTATTGGAGGAACAAAGTGGACATTTTTCTTTCCCCTTTTTTGTGTAGCTTAGATGGATTCTGCAATGGCTACTTGCTCAAAAAGAAAAGAAAACCAATCCAGAAATCGACAAGCATCAACAAATAAACAATAACAAGGTGGAAAGGGGTTTCGAACTGACATGAATCGTGAAGACAATTGCGACCACCAAAATTGCAAATCCTCCATCTGGAATTTCATCAATGAGCTTCCTAGCAACAAGTGTACAAAAGAGAATAACAGGAACAAGGATAAGCAACAATGTCACTACCAGTGACTTAGCATCAGGTCCAAATATCAGCCTTCCTCCAAATAAAAATTTCTGCACCAGAAACAAAAAATAGAATAACTTTAAGAAAAGTTCATGATGCAGACTATTAAGATTGACAAGCCACGAGGCTCACAGCAAAGAGGTCATCAACCTATATTTGTTCAGTTGAATTGATATGATAGACAACAGATATAGCATGCAAAAGCCAGAGACTCTACAATCTGACAATGTACATCAAATTCTATAACAACATCATAGATACCCTGACATTGATGAACCAAGAATACGAGTAACATAGAGATCCTTAGTGAAAGAAAATGTAGAAGTACTCTTAATCTCCTAGTTGTTTCATAAGAAAATCAAAGCTCAATCTGATATCTCAATAGCCTTGAAGTTCCAACAAAGGTCTTGAAAAGATAGGAACATTTCAACCAAATAGAAATCCAGAATAGAGAACTATTGGAACCTTATTCAAGGAGAAAGATCTCAAAAATCTAAATTCTGATATGGGTGATATCCACAAGGAGATGATTGATATTTTTCTTTAATAATGTTTCTCTTAAAAAGAAGAGAACAAAGAGCTGATGTTTCCAGACAAGCATGACTAGAATGGAGGTTCTATAAGGAAATTTCAACCAAGGCCATCCAAAGGTTCTCCAAGTAATAAATTGGAGAACAACAAAGTGTATGTATAGGTAACACCCACCAAAACAACCCCTGCAACCAATTAAATGCAGAACCAAAATATATACTCGCAATAGACTTTCTCATCAGCTACCTATTAAGAAGACCAATTAGCACCCAAGAGAATCATAAGCAACCTCAAAAGTGGCAAAAACCCCAGGATATCTCCAACAACCAATGGAGCAGCCCAAAAAAATAGCAGAAATGACATGGAAATTTGAAACACCAGGACCTCTATCAATCTCACTCCCTTTGCTATTTGTCTCTCGAAAAATACTTCCACTTAAAAAAAAAAACCATCAAACTCCCACACCCAGAAACGATTGTCGAATGTGTAACTCATACATGCAAGTAACGCAAAGACCAACAAGAACCCAACTCCAATACCCACTGAAGATTACACTCAGTCTAACAACAACCAGTTTCAAAACCAGCACTAAGAAGATCAAACCTTTGTGAAAGACTGAAAATACTAGAAAACAACCAATTCAACAATGGCCAAATAAAAAAAATCACCAACTCAACAAATGCACAATGCCAACCATGATTCAAGCAAAATCAAGTGGAGAAATCAATAAATAAAAAATAGGCAGAAATCAGAGTAAAGAAACAATGTGTTTCTTACTTCCCTACTCCATACATATGCTTGGCCGTAGAAACCAGTATTTCTATGAAGGAAGAGAAATAAACATTGCTCTTGTTACAACAGGAGGTTCTCCGTCCAACAACCAAACAAATCCTTAACCCATCCAACCACCACAAATGGGTTTTGTACTCCATAACCACCAGCAGACCACTTCATTTATGAAAACTAATTACATCTAAAATTCAGTAGCCTGAAACAACCAATCCTATATATATATATATATATATATATATATATATAGAGTATATATATATATATATATATATATATATAACAAATTTTCACCAATGACTAATCCTGTTCCTCAGACACACATATCACTAGGAAATTAGTCCATCATTAAAAAAAAAGTATAGATTTGAAAAAGAACCATCACTTATTCAGAGTGCAAATATCTTATCAAAATAAGTTCCATTCCAATACAATATTTGTTTCAACTTTCTAAACCTTAAGCCAACAACATTGGGAAATGCAGGAATTAATTTTGAGGACGACATAAAATTCCAGTTCAATTCCATATGTGAAAAATGGTTAAAATGCAGAAGCAACAATCCATCAAAGCTTGTTCCTTCTTTCTGATTCTGCCTTCAACTATCATAAATTGATAATGGTGGATGGAAGGGTCTAGGTATTGTCCCAAACTGCTCAACAAGTCTGATCAGGGCAACTATTGCAACTTTGTATAAACAGTCAGAACATTCTAAAACTGCCAAAAATGTGCATGTGACTAAAATTCTTGATCATAAAACTACCTAGAGGGGAGTGAATAGATAGTCCACAAAATTAGGCTCAAAACTAGTCTATCAAATTACTATATTTTGAATCTAATTATAACTTACTAAGTCAAATCAATCTTTCCTTCATTTTTTTTTTTTTTTTTTTTTTGATAAGTAGGATGTAATATTATCAAAAAAGAAAAAAAAACAGAGAAGGGCTGCCAAAGTGGTGACCCAGAGGAGTACAAGAAAACAAACCCCCAAAATCAGCCCACAACATGCATCCTAAACAAAACAGAAATAATCCCAGCAAGCAAATAAAACAGACTACATGAACGAAATAGTACAAAACAGCCACAACACCCTCCGCCAAAATCAAATTTTCCTTTTTTATTAACCCAATAAATTAAAAACTTTTTCAACCTGCATAACAAACACTAGATATCCATGGAAAGACACCTACAGGAGCGTCTCAACCTCTACAAATGCAAAAACCAGAAGTCTATTGACAATGGTAACCTCTAGTAAGATGGGCAATTTTTTGCCTAGACAAAATGAAAGGTGGATTGGAGGTTAAGTGTCGTTCAACTCCTAATAAGGCTCTACCATGAAAATTGAGTTGATGTTTTGCAAATAGAAGGACCTTTTGGAATTGAGTTATCAATTGAAAGTACGTGAAAGAAAGAAGAGGGTGTTATTCTCAGGAAGTAAGGGAGGAATATTATGTTGGTTATGGAGAGTGACAAGGAAGAATTGGAATCTCATCTGTAGTAGGATAAAAAGGGCAAAATTTTGAAAGGATAAGTAGTATGAGGATTGGGGACACACCTTTGAGTGTTTCCTTCCTTTCTTTGTTTACATTATTTGACTCTAAGAACGAATGGATAAAGGGTGTTTGGAAGGGAAGGGGTTGAAGCCCTTTTTTATTTGGTTCAACAATTAGATGAACTATATTGAAACATTTCTGATTGTTTGCATGGGAAGAAAGTGTGAAGGGATAAGGGTGCTTTTGACAAATAGCAAGAGAAGGAGGTTCATTATTAAGTTTCCGCACAATGCCTTGAGTTGGGCAATTTCATTTTTTTTCGAATGAGAACTATTTGAAACTCATAGGTGCATTCTAAAATTAGCTTTTTTGCCGACAGGCAATATGGGGAAACACTTTAATTTTGGATCAAATTCAGAGTAGAAGGTGGTCTTTAACAAACGGATATTAGCTTTGCCCATTGAACGAAGAATCCATATTAGGGTTTTCACTCAAGAGCATTTCCCCCATCCCCATGTAAAGTAACAACTTTACAAGAGTTGCTATTTGCTCTATCCAAGGTGTCTTCGGTGCTTCCCTCATCAATTAGAGAGAAACAATTGGGTTAGCATGGTTCATATATGCGCAAAAGGCGCAAGAAGGTTTAGAAAACAAGCACCTTTTAGATGGTTTGGAAGATGATGAACAGGATTGCCTTTGATGATGACATGATTTCGATTCAAAGATTAAAAATCTCTTCTTCTTTTTTGCTATCTTTTGTAAAAAACTAAGTTGTTTATAGGTGATGGTCCTCAGACTCTTATTAGTTTCTTTGATTGATTAGGTTCTTACTAAGGTTGTTGTAGCTCCTCATAATTTGAAGATCTTTCTCCTATTTGATTCTCTTCAAAAGTAGTTGTATAGGCACTACATACCATAAGTCACACTTTTGGCACCTCATTTTAATATATATTTTTCTTTATCTATCCAAAAAAAAAAGTGACATTAACAACAATCAATTAAATATCAAAGAGACGCACACTAACAATGTGGATCCACAAAATTGATGTGTACAACAATATGGGGTACTAAGAATTTTTTTTTTTTTATAAGTAAAAGAAGCTATATTAGAAAGGTGCTAAAATGGCAACTTGGAAATTACAAAAAGAGGGCAATCAACCTCCTAAGACTGCACAAAAACCAGCCAGGATGTACAAAATTAGCCCCTATTCATTTCAACCTACCCAATCAATATGGGGTACTAAAAATGGATACAGAGACTAGGCCTAAGAGAGTTGTGTAGAAACTTTTATATAATTCATATTTGTGTGGAATGATTTGAGGAGTCTCCAAAATATCAAGTCTTCTTACATGTTGGTGCTGAGCACTTTTAGGCTTTAAAATCCTAACCATAGTTAGTTGGTTCACATTTATTTGCATTAACAAAAAAGGGGGTATTTGACGGCAAACTACACTTATTTGCCAAAGAGGTCTTGTAAGCATGGCCACAAAACAATACAAAAAATATAATGTCTGTTAACATACACAAACAAGACACACTACAAAGTGATTTCTAGTGACACTCAACTCTGTTAATATAATATCTAAATTATATTGGCTATACCCCAAAAGTACTTATCCTTAATTTCTAATGCAAACCCAAGTCACACCCATTTTCGGGTTTGACCATTGGGTATCAAACATCAATTTGTACAATTCATCCCTCTTTACCTTGATTTATTTTAATAGGACTAAATTCCTTATCTTTATTCCCTGCGCATATCCTAACACTTTTCAATGCAGAAAGCATTATCTGCACTTCTGAATCATAAGTCAACAAGCAACATGAAACCAGAGGAATGTTTCGTATATGGAAGATGCTCACAGCTCCAACAGATCACTGTATATAAACATGGTATCTTTATCATGTCCACCAAAAATATAGACAGGGCATTGAATGAATAAAAAACAAAAATATAACATAGACCAACCAGACAGATAAATAATGACATCGTCACGATATGGCCTCTTTTGTATGTTCTTACTGCTATTGATGGGAGCTACCTCTGGTTTGGAGTAGGTATTTTTGGTTTGCCCCTTCCTTTTTGTATAGGCTTCTAGCATTCCCTGTATACTCCCTGTAGACGTTTAGGGTTGTGCCTTTTGGCTTTTTTTAATGAATGCTTCTCTTGCCTATCAAAAAATACCATCACAATGGCCTCTGGATTGGAAGTTTTTGCCTCGAGGCCGTATCCGAAAGTGAACAACAATGCTGAATATAACACTTCAACCAAGCATCTGACTGTTCCTCGAGGTGCCATAGGTGAAGGGACTAAGCAACCCTACTTGAACACTGAGAAGCGGCAATTCAGTGGACTACAGTGGACAAAGGGGAAGACGTAAAAAGCTCGAAAATTGGAGAATTGGGCAATTACTACATGAAGTTAGCTCTCTGTCACTCAGCCCATTGAGTGATAGAGGGAGCTAGAAGTAACCCACAAAGAAAAAAGACAGCAGTATCCAAGCTTCCATTAACGAAGCTCTCAACTGTGAAATTCTGGAGACAACCTGTATCATTATTGCTTCAAAGTTCAAATGAAATAGCATTTTCCTACACTACACGGAAAACCCAGATGCCCTAAAGAAATGGGAAGGCGACCATGAATATCACCGCCCACCAATCTCATTAACTACGCTATTCATCATCTCGGCAAAGGTTCCTTTCTTCAGCAATGTCCAAAGCAAAGACAAAACCCACAAACACAAAAACCCAATTAATATATTCCCTAAACAGCAAACTCACTGCAACAAAACCCACCATTTCCAAAAACCCATCTAAAACAAACGCTGAAAATCACCAGAAAACAACAACCCCAGATTCAAATTCCACTCAATGAACAAAAACCCACCAAATTTGGGTTAAGCATCGGTCAAACTGTTCCACGCCCATCAAAAGCAGAACAAGTATGAAACTCACATTGCTTCCCTTCCAAACTTGGTACACCCTTTTTGCCATTGCAGCCAACCTCCACTATGCAGGCAGAGAATCAAAGATTTGGAACTTGTGAGTGTTCATTTCCTAGTATCGAAATCCGTGCAACACAAACAAATAAAAATAAAAAAACAACATCAACAACAACAGAAGAAGAGGCGCTTTTGGGTTTCAAATATCGGTTTGACTGGAATACAAATTGATGGGTTGGAGTCTTTGACTTGCTGCCTCCCTTTTCAACTTCTTTTTTTTTTTCTTTGCTGCTTTGAATGTTATGATAAAGAAAAAAAAAAAGAGGGCAGTATAGAGAAGAAGCTAGATTTTGAGATCCTACATGTGATTTGGATGAAGTAACAGGAATGTTTTAGGGAAAGTTTTCTCTGTGGGAAGAAAGAGAATACCAAAAAAAAAATTAAAATTAATAATAATAACAAAGGGCACAAACGCCTATCCATGGTCTGTTCTTGAATGATTGATTTATTAAAGATTTGATCATTTCCATTTCTACCCCTACTCGATTCCTATGATGTGAACGTTTTCCCTTACTCCACCAAGGTCAATTTGGGAAAAACAAAATGTGAGGCAGCTCAATGTTAGACTGATTGGGCGGTCGCTTATTAAATGGGTCTCATGTAAAAGCGAACTGCCTTGCTGTCTCCTCTCATTTCCTTTTCTATATCCCTCTTTCTTTTTTTATTATATTATTATTATTTTTAATTCTTTATTCATTATATTATTTTTTTAAATGTAGGGATTTTAAAATAATTTTATATTTTGAATTGTTGTTTTTCAATAACGTGTATGTCCTTGGGTCAATATGAGATGGCTCATATAAATTTTATTTTGTCCATTTATTATATGTATCCAAAATTTTAAAGTCAACTATAATTTTTAAAAATATATATTTAGCCAGCTTCTAAATCCGTATAATTATATAATTAAAATCGTTAAAACCCATAAAATATTAAACAGTAAACAAGTTAATAATTGAGTTTATACATTTTATACTATTATTATGATTATAATACTTATATTTTATTTTATTTATTATTGTTTATTGGATATATTTTACTCGTCTTAATCATATTTGCACAAATAAACATCGTATCATAACCGTATCATAACGACGATAACAACAACTATATACCAAAAATTATAAAAACACGTGTAAATAAATGATTTTATATCAAAAAATGCCAACAAAAATCACTATACTTAAAGGAATGGAGGTTATATTATAAAAAGTCAGAGAGAAAATTATGCTAGGGTTTTCATATATTTATCCTGCTTTAATGGCATTGAAATTTAAGAAAAAATAATTGAAAGTTGTTATATTATTTTACATGTTATCTTAAAATCATTTTATTTGCTGAATCATTCTATAAAAAATAAAAAAATCAAAAATATATTTAAATTTTTTATTATTCTTTATTGTTTTTTACTTTATTCCTTAAATATCCCATCATAAATATATTATTGTTTTATCGTTTAGTTCTCTAATATGCCCATGCCATGTTTTTATTAGAAATTATAAATAAAGACTGTTAGAAATTTATATACGCTGATTACATGTTTTGTAAATTTTTTAAAATGATTATATAATTTCAAAAAATGTAAATCTTATAATTATTATTGGCGTTATTTAAAGTAATTATTCATTTTTATTACGAACTTCAGTTATTATTTCAACTATAAATATATTAAAATTTCAAATGACGTGTTTTGACTTCTATATTAAACTGTTTATTGGGTCATTTTTCAAAACGTATGTTTGACATTTATAATGAACTAATTTGTAGGTTATATTACTATAATACTCTTAAAAAAAAAAAAAGCTGGGCTCTAATGGTTAGTGGCTAATTATGATGACATTTCAAATCAGTTTCATTAATTTAAATTGTTTCTTATATTGTCGGTTAATTTAAATTGTTTCCCTACCTATCCCATTTCAAATATTAGATGGACAACATGATATGAATGAGAAATTATTCCATTTGATTATTTTAAGATTTTATTTTATTTTTTTTCATTATATTAAAATTATTATAGGCTATAGCTAAATAAGATATTATATATATAGAGTATATATATATATATATATATATATATATATATATATATATATATATATATAAATTTGACTTTATTAAAATAAATTAATAATATTATTTTGGTATTAAAATATAAAATATAGTATTTTTAAATACTTGTTAATATATAATCAAAAGGTGATAAGTAAATATTCTATCCGACCAGGATAAAACCACTACATAAATCCTAAATCAACAAAAACCTTATTATATTAAATATTATACCCCGCTCCCAATAAGAACGGGATGT
Source organism: Tetrastigma voinierianum (assembly GCA_016808115.1). Lineage (NCBI taxonomy): Eukaryota > Viridiplantae > Streptophyta > Magnoliopsida > Vitales > Vitaceae > Tetrastigma > Tetrastigma voinierianum. Next base: position 108,512 of record JAEQBH010003709.1, read on the forward strand.
TAACTCGACAAATTTGCTCATACCGCCTATAAACTTGTAATCAATGCTTGAAGTTCTAATCACTTCGGCCACCCAAAGTTTTATTCGCCTGACGTTCACCTGGTCGTGACCGCGGCCGAATCGCTGGCCGAACCGATTTAGACGAATAAATATATTATTTATATTTTAAATATATAATTACTAATATTTAATATATTATTTATTATTTTTTATATAAATAAAGTATTTTAAATTTATTTTAAAAATATGTATAATGTTTAAATATGAAAACATATTAAAATGGAATAAACTTATTTATATAAATATATAATTTAGTATTATATAAATGAATTATAACGACAACAAAGCTTTGTTTTTATATTTAATCGATTTTTTTGGGCTACAAGTCTTCTAACCCTACAAGTTTTCTAATTCTAAGTAAAACGATATCATTTCGATGTAAAAAGTATCAAAACGACATCGTTTTAACTTGAAAAACAAAAAAAAAAATTACGAACCTGGCCGTCACCACCTTGCCACCACCATCATTGGACGGCTGACCACGGCTTCGATCAAAAATGTTTAGCATCGAACCGATCGCTGAGGCCGGCCGACGCACACCCGAACGGTCGACCGCCGATTCGATCCGATTTTTAAAACATTGCTTGTAATCCAAGTGGAGCACGCAGAATAAAACACTTTATTAAACCGTTATTAGTTTGGGCCAAATTGATTGGGCTGGTTTAACATGGGCCCATCCAATCCCAACCGACTTATATGACTTCTGAGGAAGCCAGTTCAGAGACTGCTGGGCTGGGCCTCTAATCTAGAACGTTCGTTCCTATAAACAGATCCTGACCGTTGATCTGATGAAACCCTAGCGCCCTTGTTTCTAGCCCTAAATCATTCGCCATCTTCTCTCTTTATATGCGCGTCCTCTCACTCCGTTTTTCTCATCGTCTCTCTCTAGGCGGCTATGGCCAGCTTATGGCTGATGCCCTAATTTCTCTGGAATTAGATTCCATCATCTTGCGATGCGACGGTGTTTTTGCTTGCTTGTTTGATTGATTCCGTAGGGAATTACTCCTGTCTAGTCTATTTGTCTACATTTATGTTCCATCCGAAAGTCTTTTTTTATTACTTCCAATTGATTTTTCGCATTTTGTGTGATTCAGATGTTGTTCTTCGAAGTGCTGTTTTTGATTCAGTATATGACAATTTCTGTTTGTTCTTCTCATTATTCGTTTTTTTTTTTTAATGAAAGACTGATTTTAATTGTTGAACAGTTTTTGTGGTGCAAATTTTAATTGATCTAGGGTTTAGTTGTGAGTGATCTATCAGGTTTGTTAAAATGTCGATGATGATAACTACAAGGCCTGTTTCTCAAAACATTCGCAGTGGCCGCCCAAGAGCTTTCGCCTTCGCCGGGCTAGAGAGCTACTGCTGCTTTAATCCTTCCTTGGATGTCTGAGACTAATTTTATTTTACATTTTTTCGATTGTTTGGTAGTTTGCTTTTATTAAAATTGAGCGGGAATTTATTGTTGTGTCATTGGTGTGTGAGGGTATTATATTTCGATTAGTTCCATCTCTTATTTGGTTCTGTTTGGTCATCTGTGAGTTTAGAGATGTGAAGATTTTCTATCTGCCGCTTACTTCTAGCTTTTAGCTTTTTTTTCGCACATGAATATTAGTTTTCAGGTCTGCCTTTATTTGATTGGTGTTTATACGTATATGATTTATTTCTGGAGGTCCTTCGACGAATAATCTGTGTCACGATATCAGACTTGTTGCAAACTTCATTCGTGAACAATGATCGAGCGTTTCTTCTAAATGGGACTTCTCGCCTACACCTTTGGCTCAGATTAGAATGCTTCAGGGATGAGCAAGTTCCTGATATTTAATCTTATCCATCTATTTCACTTTGTCAGCAATATATTTTGTGTTTTGCTGATCATTGCGGATGGAACATCCTCATACATAGCAACACTCTCATACCAATTTTTATAATTTATGGTTTAACACTGATTATTTCTGTTTACTGTGTTCTCTGATATGTATATTGTGTCTGAAATTTCATTGTTGATGCATGTTGAGCTCTTGACACTGTTAGTAAAATAGTCTGTGGATAAATCTAAGGCTTGTTTCTCAAAACATTCGTATAGCGCCAAGAGCTGCTTGCGGGGCTTGAGAGCTTATGCTGCTTAATCCTTCCTTGGATATCTGAGACTCTAAATTCATCTGAATCAAATTAATGTTCTTCTGCTGTGATCATCCATCACACGAGATCTGTTGTTGGCAATTGCAATTGAATTGTCTTCCTAACTTCAATTTTAAAGCTCCTCAGAATTTTCTGTTCATGTGAATGTTTCCCTGATACACCATGTTATCCGCATTTGATGTCATTCTATGAAACTATATTTCCCTATATTTGCATAATTTTTAATGGGTCATCAAAATTCTTAATGTAATTAGGATGTATGTATGTTATTGTGATTTGGCTTTTGATGGCATTCTATAAGATTATCTCTCTATATCTACGTAATTCTTAATGTGTTATCAAAATATTAACGCTATTAGGATGTATGGTAGTCTATGTTCTTGTGATTTAGCTTTTGATGTCATTCTACAAAATTATATCTCTTTATTAGCATAATTCTTAATTTTTGAATCAAAATTCTTAATATAATTAGGATGTAAGGAATAGTCTATGTTATTGTGATTTTAGCTTTCTCACATCATGCTATAGAATTCAAATTTCTCTATGTTGACATAACTCTTACTGAATACCAAACTTAAATAATTTCTAGATGTGCATATGTTGTTTATAATGTTTGGTCACTGCTCAACGATTATGCTAACCCTAAAGGTTTATTTCTCAAAGACCGCAGCCGCCAAGAGCTTTCGCTTCTACAGCTTGAGCTGTTAACCTTCCTTGAGTTTGAGATCAACTCGTTCATTTGGTTCTTGTTTTCAAAAAACTACTACATGTTATTAACAATGTTGTTTATCCTTATAAATTTGGTTTTGTTGTTCAGATCTGTATTCTTAGAACATCACGATATTGTAAATTTTGTTATCAAACATTTGTTTTTCTGTTTGTTTATTATCAATACGGCAACTCCAAACCTCGCTTCTTTGCAATATTCGCAGAAGCCGCTCTAAGAGCTTTCGCCTTGCTGTAGGCTTGGAGAGTTTGTGCTGCTAATCCTTCCTTTGATGTCTGAGACTACTTTGGTATCTAATCTGCAAAACCCTTCTCGTAAATAAAGAGAATTCTTTTTACTTAAGTGCTTGAAGTGGAATTCTTTTCTAAATATTTAAATTTTGCAGGTTTTGATGAAGGGTTTAATAATGTTGAAAAAAAGGGGAGTTTAGGTTTGAATGAGTGGGGAATTTTGTTTGTCTTATGTTAATATACAAATGCTATAAAATCTAAAAATGTTAATCCTTGTTACATTGGATACTAGTTTAAAATGATTATAAGAGAAAAGTAATGATGACATAGATTAACCCTAAAATGTTTTTAAATAATATATTTTTGTATCCTTAAAAAATGTATGAAATATTTTGTTGAAAAAGAAGATAAAATTAATACTATTTGGTGTATTTGATGCCAAAATTAGAAAAAAAGAAGATAAAAGAAGATAAACTATCACCAAATTGATGTGAATTTAACTCAATAATGCGATTTATTTGTAGAAGCCAAACCAAGCACAATGCTTAAAGTGTTAGTTTAGTCGTCATGATTTTACACCTGTGCATTTGAAGAAGTGATTTCAAAATACCGCTTGTCAATTCATGCATTTGAATTAATGATCAAATGATTGTTATTGTTCAACTACTCAGAATTACAGCAATTAAGAAATAAGTTCATGTGATCAGACCATCATGTTCTAGTGAGAAATCAGCTTCATATCAAGAATTTTTGAAGAAATATAAAATAATTTTAATTTTTTCAGTTTGATATAAATCAAAAACAAACACTAAAATTGTTTCAAAATTCTCATATAACTCAAACATAATCCAAAGTTTATTTATATTAGACCAATCAATACAAATAAACAAATGTTCTTCTCAAAAGGAGAATCAAACTTAAAATTCTCTCTTCATCCTCCGTCAATGGCATAGCCTTTAAGCCCTAACTAATTCCAACACCACCTGAGAGAATCAATGGGTTAGTCTGAGGCAGTTGTACTATCACTGATGAATGTTGATCGTGTTGGTATTCAATGGAACCTTGAAATTGAGTTGATAAATTTTGGGCGAATTTATATTGAAAATTGTAATAATACTTACAATTTAAGCCAATTGTCGTAGTTGATAGCGTCGGTATTTGAAATTCACTTAATTCAAATGTCGTGTTGACAATGGTGGTATTTGAAATTCACTTATTTTAAATACTGCAGTTGTCGGTGACGGTGAATGAAATTTATTTAAAAATCATCGTTTTGGTTTGCGATTTCTATATAAATAAGTTATAGTCGTTCGAGTTGTCGGTATTACGTATTAGTTTAGTCATTTACTATACAAATTAATTTTATCTTTTGCTTTTGAAATGAACCATTGTACAAAACTCAAATGTATGGATATTTTGGGTGACAAGGGTGTACCTTTAGGATGTATTTTGTGTTGATTAATGTCATAAGCTTAGAATAAATTCTTAGCCGACTATAATACAAAATAAAACTTAAAACACTTATAAACCTATTTCAGAGTAGCGGATTCTCCTATTGACAGAAGAGAGAGATTTGCTCCCACTTATTAAAGAACACTCATTTATACTAAAAGTCAGATATGAAACTTGGACTTTTAGAATGATATATAAACTTATCTATATAAATCTATGTGCTGGTTTTTCAAATGTATGGGTTGGTTTTTTAAAATCGAGGGCGTCAGCGGTTTAATTGTCTTCTTGCTTTTCAGGTTTTGTCCATTTGATGCCAATTGATTAATCGTTTACTTGTTTTTCGTGCTTCATCTACTCGCACGGCCATACTCATCGCCATTGCCTTCCATCAATCTTCTACATAATCGAGGGACTCGCGATGTAGCTGAAGCCCTCTTACTTTAATCATACCTATCTTTTTTTGAAAGATAAATCTTTTTTTGTCAACTGAGAGATTTTAGGGAAGGTCTATTGAAACCATTACGGATGCTGATCTGTTAGGCTTGCCGTAACTTCTTACAAGCTTTTTTAGAGCATTTTCTATTTGCCTTTTAACCTCAATAAGTCACATTCCCCTTTGATAATGAGCATTATTTTTAGTATATTTTTTGAAAATCTTTTCTTATTTCGAAATTGTAGTTTTTTCATATCGTACTTTTCGCATTTTTCTAAAATGTCAAACTAGATATGTTTGATTCATTATAACTGATGCACTAGAGAAAAATCAAGCAATGGACACATTAATCTTATCATTGATTGTTCCTAAAATTATCTTTACACCATCTTAATTCATCCCAGAATTTTTTTTATCTCGAGGAAAATTAGAGATGTCATGTATATTACATGCTACCAAAATCATACTAACTACGTATTCATTGTGATTATTCTTTGAAGAAAATGAATCATCGATAAATACCTGCATTTATCCACAATAATTCTCTTTGTATCTATTAATCCAAACAATCTTTCTTCCTGGCATGGCAATGTACTTCATAATTTATTATTGAGAAACAGATAATGTCTATTATCTAAAAGATCAGACTTATTGTTGTTAAAGGGTAAATGGAGAATGCTTTAAAAAAGCCTTTTAGAAGTTATAGTAAGCTTGATAGATTAGCATCCGTAATAATTTCAGTAGGCATAAAATCTACTATAGATTTAGCCAAAAGATTTATGCTAAAAAAGACAGATGACAAAGTAGCAGTAACTCAACTATTACAGTTTCTGATTATATTTGAGAGAAGATTGATGGAAGACGACGATTGACCAAAGTATGGTCCACGCAAATGGACAAAATCAAAAATAAGAAGACGATTAAACAACTGATAGCAAATGGACAAAACTTGATAATCCAGGTGAACTAATAGCAAACAACCTGATAGCAAGTGAACTAATAGCAAATCGTTGGCGCCCCTGGTTTTAAAAATCCATCCCATAAATTTGAAAAACCATCACATAGATTTATGTAGATAAGTTTATATATCATTATGAAGTCTGGGGTTTCATGTCCGGCTTCTAGTGTAAATATGAGTGTTGTATCGTGCTGTGGAGTGTGCGGAGTCAATCTCTCTTCACACAGAGAATCTTGCTTGCTCTGGGCGGTTTAAGTTTTATTTCAGACATGACAGCTGGCAATTTGGCTTATAATATAAGTTTGCACCTTATGCATTATAAATAAAATATTATATTTTGTAAATCTTGGTCTATACGACTCTTTATAATCATTATGATCATTTTATATTGCTATATTTTAAAGAGAAACGACTCAAGGCCGTTGGCTGATGGTTTTTGGGGCTGCCCCACTGCCAATGACGTCCCGGCGTAGTATAGAACGGAGATTAACAGAGTTGCCTGGGCCGTTTTCCCAAAACATTCGTCAAAAAACACATGTGCGAATAATAACTGCACGCGGACCCATATGATCGAGTAAGATTAATTTAATTCTTATTTAGTATCACATACTCATAAGGTTTAGAATATCAGATTGTCGTAAACTTGTGTTTATTGTGGATTATTTTATTAATCAGATATTAGATTTTTTATCTCGACCTTAAGAATGTTTGATTTATGAGTACATGATACTTACAATTTTCATAGATATTTTTATTGAAGATTAACGAAATAATATTTTTAATCTCTATTATAATTATGAAGATTTAGAAGAAGAAGAAGAAAATCATGAAACAACTTATAATAATTCTATAGATTTTTTAGATAACGAATATTCTGACCAAGAAAATTGGTTCAATGTTGAATAGTAAAAAGTGAACAGTACATGTGAATGGTAAATCGTGGAAGATTAGCCTAAAAAGAAGAATACATGGTTTTCAATTCTCACTTTAATAAAGTTTCAAACCTAAGAAGACAAGTCTAGAAAGAATGGTAATAGAAAATATGGAAAGAATTTTTGAATCTCTTTATAACAAATCCTGACATAAAGTAGAAATGGTAAGCATCAAAGAGAAGATAAATATCATGATATAAATATCCATTCAATCATAAGTGCCCTTTATCATTGAAGATCATCAACTATAAATATGTTCAAATAATATGTTGCTCAGAATGAGGACTTATACTAAATTTGATTTGTTACAGCAATAGTTAGAGGCATCCATTTGGTATCTATAATATGGAATAGTAAAGCTTAAAATTTGTCTGTGTATTAGGTATTACTGCATCATATTACATTTTCTTATTGTAGGTCATTTCATAATGATGTGGAACCCATGAGATGGATAAGCATTTTAGCTAGAGTCTTTATTGATTTTTCTATTTACTGATTTGCAAAACTTTTCATAAGACTCAAGGCATTCTCATTGATTTTTCTATATGCTTATTCAATGATGGTTTATACATTTTGTGATTAAAAAAGCTAGTTCATTAGAGTTGGGTTTAAAAATCCAAAAGAAGCTAAAACTCATAAGGTGGTGGGATATGATGAAATTTTTATCTTTTGTTGTTCCTCAGCATTTATATGTGTAGAAACATATAAAGTAAAGACATAAACCCTCCCATCCTAAGACTGATACAAGATTTAAGTGTCATTCTTATATATATAATTTAGAAACATTATTTATTAGAGATAATATGTCATTTAGATAATGTTAATTAGCAAAAAAAAAAAAAACGAGTGTATGATCTAATATAACATTATCTAGCATTATGATTTTTATATCCATATATTTAACTGTGTAATCTGTATTATTCTTTCAACTGTATATGTGTCTCAAATAAGAAGTATAAATTTAAAGAAGATGGAGAACAAATTGTCTGTTATACTTAAGTATAAATGGTGAAGGATGCAAATGGGTCAATTGAATATAAGGGTGAATAATTCATTACAATATTTGTGAATGTGAATATTTCATACGACGAATTTGTTTCATTAGTTTGTGCTAAGCTAAGGGTTGAACCAAATTTGGTAAAATTTCACTACACATGTAAATTTGATCCATCTTTAATGATGTTGTTAAATGATGATGAAGAATTGATGAAGATGTTCAAATTCAATGATAGTTATTGTCATGTATATGTGTCGTCGAACACCGAGTACGAATGGTGTAATCCTACCTTCGTATACAGTAAGCTAAACTCATCATTGTCATGGAATTGCCTATTTAATTCGTGTTATATGTTCAAGAATGACTAAAGGTTTCACATGTCTTATTAACAGTTAAATCCCAATAATTCCTATTGTGGGTTCTAATTATGAACATGTTCATGGAAATGATTCCAAACTGCACTCACAAACGGATATTTCGCAAACGTCAACAACAGAGTCTTATGGGCTGCCCAATAGAGGAGTTTGAAACAAGATGTCTTTCAACGAATTAGGCGATTTCATAAAACGTAATTATGTAGATGACAAACGCTTCCAAATGTTTCGCATCAGGATGCTTTGTACCTAATGTCTTTTATCAGGAGATTTCTGACTACTATAAAAGAAAGAAGTTATAAGCAAATAATTATATGCATAGTGACCAATTGTCCTGAAATAAATTTGTCGCGGTTGTCGTGCACTGTGATGTTGTCCAAGTGCACACATTCGAAATGCAGCGGCCATATCAGGATGATGTGTCGTCTCTCAACCATTAGTGAGATTTAATAGTGCCGTTGTGGTCATTGATGATGTTATTCAATCTACTCTCGAGTACCAACCACGACAAATTTGTAAAGCATTTCACGTGAGAACATGGTACGGCATCAACTAGATCATTGCCAGGCAAATCAAGGAGAAGGCTAAGGAGAGAATATATGGTCAACCTAAGAATTACTATAAGTTGTTGCCTTGGATGTGTGAGCGAATAGTCCAAAGTAATCCAGGATCAGTCGTCGAGTTGACCTACTCAAGTGATGGTAATTTTGAACAACTGTTTATCGCACATGATGTGTCGGCAGGCGGGTTATTGATGGGGTAAGCCGACACCTGCGCTATTGACTCATCTCACATGAGGATCCTATGGTATGCCTTATTTTTGTTACATCTTATGATGTCAATGACACATGTTTCATTAGCGTGTGGGAGTTATGAGCCTTGAAGAATTATGATGGTTGGTTGTGGTTCTTGTAGAATTTAAATAAATTTATTGGGAAAAGGAGGTTGTCATCATATCGAATAGGCATACGGGTTTTCTTCGTAGTGTATCGGAAATATTTGGAGTAGAGAACCAAGCTTATTGTTATTGTCACTTGAAGGAGAACTTTAGTAGCTATTTTAATAAGCATAACACAAAAGGGAACAAGGGAAAGGAAAATGCACTTGAATGATTAGATAAAATTGCCTATGCAAGGGTGGAGACCGACATAATTAATGCATGTTTGAATACAGCATAATAAATCATTGCTGCTATGATTTAGCAAAATAAACCTGAACATTGGGCCATGTTGAAATTCCCCAATAAAAGATGGGACAAAATGACTACTAATCTTACCGAGTCTTTCAATGCTTGGTTAAGAAATGAACGACATCACTCCATTTGTAGCTTCATTATCGAACATATGACTAAGTTAGGTACAATGCTTGTTAAGCATAAAGCCGAGTCAAATGCATGGAAGGGTATTATAGGGCCGAAAATTGAAGAGAAAGTAAAAATTAATATTGTAAAAGGGGAGGTTTACTCAGTCAGTCCATTCATGGAAACCCTTTATGCTGTATTTGTAGGTGATTTAGTGCTGAATGTAGACATTAAGGAACAATCGTGTACATGTTGTGGTTGGCAAATGTCGGGCATTTCATGTGATCATGCATGCTCGCTTTAATTATAGCAAAATGTCGTGGATTTTATTGACAAACTTTCAAATCCCCAACACAACACCATACTCAGCACTTTTAATGATTTCTCTAGTGTCAATGTAGACATTAAGGAACAATCGTGTACATGTTGTATTATAAATGCTCCGCATTTCATGTGATCATGCTGCCTCGCTTGATTTCCATAGGCAAAATGTCGTGGATTTTGTTGATGAAATCTTCAAATCCCTAGCACAACAATTGGTATACTCAGCACTTTAATGGATTGAGACACATGATACGCCAAAAGTCCAAGACTATGGTGTTGTTCGAGATGTCATAGGAAAATGCATTCTTCCTTTAAAAACCACCTCGCTAAAATTCTAGAAGACCAAGAAAAAGCCGCATTGAAATACAATTTCAAGATAAGCGGACTATTTATCGCTTACGATGCAATATGGTCAAGTATAATAGAAAAACTTGCAAAATCCATTGGCTTGATTTTTAATGTTGCTAATTTTCATATTAGGGTAAACTGTCATTTCATTACATTCCATTTGGCTTAGCTTTTCTTAATTAATGTATTATGAACTATGTGGCATGCTTTCTAGAAGTTTAGGTAAAAAAAATGCTATATTATTATGTGGAATTATGTTTATCTTTTGTGTCCGTAATGTTAATATCCGTTTCATGAATGTGTGTATGCAATTTTATATATATATTATCATCCATGTTTTATTAGGCACGAACAAATTTTAGCGGAAACGTAAGCAACATCTTCCGCAAGCAAGGCATGAGGTGATGAGATATAACTTATATAATTCTTTGTAACATGAGACATTAATAACCGATTTAACAAGATTGCTTATTAACGTGCATAGTTTGGTTTGTTTTGTATGTAACTTTAGGTGAAGCTCCCCAAATCTCGTTGTTCGAGGAAGAAGTTCTTATCTATTATTCATCAATTGTCTGAGCATAAGTTGGAAGCTATTAGGGGGTTCGGGTTTGGTGGGACTCCATACAAAACTTGCATACGATCCTCTATTATGCCACTATCTTATATCACACTACGAAGTGGCATACTGTCGATAAGATTGGAGATAGATTGTACTTTCAATGTGACAATAGATAATGCCATAATTAAAAGTGGGGATCCCATTAGGCGGGACCCGACAGTTATTGTCCATCCACGATGTGGATTAACATCTCGAGTATATTCGCTTAATAGGTTAGAAGAAAGTCTAATAGACTTAGAAGTTGGCAATGAATTCCAGAAAGTGTTCATTATTTTTGCATGCGCAATGATTTTGGCACCAAACAACAAGTTGGAGGGCATATATGGATTTGCGGGACCTATATGGGATGGTGAGTTATCAGACAGAGAAATTGGAGCAAATTTGTGCTCCAACATTTAAAATGGAATTAGGAAATCTTGCAGTGGCAATGACATATATATAAAAGGACAAGCCATTTTTCCTACAAGTATATCTACTTTTTCGTAGTCGATGTTTATTGCTATGAATGTGCTATAATCTGGTTTATAATGAGTACTCATTTATCCTCAATTTGCAGATTTTTTACCTGTCAAAAACATATGTGCCATCGGTGGATGTTCCTATAGCAATGCCATTTTGTTTTATTTGGAATGACCAGTTAGTCAAATGACGACTAACTAATGAAATTACAATGTTCGGTGGATATAGCCAAATCGATGTAAGACAATTAAATGCAGATCAATATTTCATGGTAGACTTGCATTTTTAATATATCTTATATTATTTTTTTGTTAATGTTGGCGTACTACAAATACGGATTCGAGAAATCCAAATTGGACAAGAAGTTCCATCATTTGATCAAGCAATACATGAACTCGATCATGCACCTCCATTTGCTAGAGCAAATGAGCACGTGCAGCCAAATCCACAATTTAGTAGACATTATGATGACTAAACTATTACTACCCAAATAGTGTTGTTCCATACTCTTAACACTCCGGTTCGGCACTTTTTGTATAGTAATCACCAAATTGGTCTAATTGGCACGTTAATAACCTAAAGAATGCTTTCGATCAAATTTAATTTTTGTAATCTTAACAAAGTTATATATATTGGAAGATAAGTGATCCAACTTAAGATCGTTAAATCAATCGGGAATCAGACTACAGAACTGGGCTACAGAACTTAAGCACAAAAACCGGTTAAAGCTCTTGCCAATTTAAGAAGGGTTGCAAAAATTTCACACTTCGCAATTTTGTAATGCGAATTAGCCTGCCATTCTTTTTGACTTTTTGTCTCTCTTTTTGTTTTCTTCCCAAATTCTCCCATGTAATAGTGTTTAGTTTATACAATTTGGTAATTTGTATTATTTTGGTGGGATATAATACCCAAAAAAACACTTTGTAATTCATGCATTTCATGAAATATAAATGGGATGATAGCTGAGTTTTTGAACAGCAAAACTTAGTAAATAGGGGTTTAGGGACTTTCTATTAAGGTAGTACCTGCATTACATTAAGGTAGTACTTGAATTATATTAAAGTAGAACCAATGTACTTGGGTAATAGGGAAAAGAGTTTGAGTTTATTTTTACCTAAATATTACTACGGATAACCTAATTACAACTTTTTTCCCTAGCTAAAGACCACATGCTCACTTGAAGTATGAATTCCTAAACATTTCACATACATACTTAACTTGGTTCTCCATCGAGGAGTCCAAATATAATTCATGCATTTCATGAAATAAAAATGAGATGAGAATTGAGTTTTTAGACAACAAAACGCAGAATGTATGTATAGGACCCTTTCCTCAAGACAACACCCAAAGGTGATTACGGATAACAAATTTATCAATTTTCCCACAAGGACCTAATCTTAGCACAAAGTAAGATTCCCTAACTTTCATAAATATGCTTAATTTCATTCTACATCCAGGGATGCAACTATAATTCATGTACTTTATGAAGTAAAAAAGGGATGGGAACTGAGTATTGATCAGGAAAGATGATAAGAAAGTGGTTTATAGACCCTTCCATTAAGGTAGTACTTGAGACTGTTAATGTAGTACCTAATGCATATTGATGTAGTACCTACAGTTGTTAGATTAGTTCTGACGAAAAAATGAGGTTGTAGGGGACAAACATCACACAAACATGTTAACAAGTGATACCTACTGTATCAAATTAATCCTCACAATCAGTTTTTATTGATGATGATATTTTTTATTAGTGGAATCCATTTCCTAATCGTCTTCAAAAATAAATCGCCTTTTAACAAAGCTTAACGACAAACCATTTACCTACAACATCGAAAAGAAAAAGAAAAAATTAAAATTTTCGTGTTAAAACAAAAATAAAAGCCCATCCGAAAAAGGGCTGAAGAGAACATTAATTTGGCTTTCTTAAACTATAATAAAAAATTGTTATATTATAGATATTTTAAAACATATGGTCCAGATATTATTATATTTAAAAAAAATTAAATAAAGATAGAATTTGCAAAATATGAGAAAAACAACATAATATTGTGAAAAGAAGTTAAAGTGGGTGTGTATTAAGAATTGAAATGAATACAAGAATGTATCCCTGTGAATCCATATACAGATTACTGGTTGGGTGTGGTGGGAATGTGAACAAAACTGTACATGTTAAGCCTAGTCATTCTTAGCGTCGGCGTCGGTGCAAATGTCCTGAAACGCTGGCAGTCTCCTTCTCCTTGGCCTGTTAGATCATACAGAAACCATTCAATGAATCTATTCACTCTTCCCTTTGTTATGGGGGAATCCTGTCATCCATAAAGGCGACCAATCATCTGTAGTGATGGTGATGTTCGGCGATGGTGGCAGCACTGGGTGGAGCTAGAGGCGCTGGTAGCGGAGGCGGTGCCTGCTAGCTGTAGAGGTGGTGGAGGACCCGGCGATGGTGGCAGTACTGGGTGGAGCTAAAGGCGCTGGTAGAGGCGGTGTAGTTGCCAGCTTCAGTGGTGGTGGAGGACCCGGCGATGGTGGCAGCACCGGGGGTGGAGCTAGAGGCGCTGGTAGAAGTGGAGGCGGTGCCGCTGCCAGCTGTAGAGGTGGTGGAAGACCCGGCGATGGTGGCAGTACCGGGGGTGGAGCTAAAGGCGCTGGTGGAGGCGGTGTCGTTGCCAGCTTCAGTGGTGGTGGAGGAGGACCCGGCGATGGTGGAGCTAGAGGCGGTGTCGCTGCCGGCGGCGGCTTCTTCGTTAGATGATTTGGAGGTTTGGGCTGGTGGTAGCTTGGTATCAGCTTTAGTGGTGGTGGTTGTGATGGCAGCACCGGGGGTGGAGCTAGAGGCGGTGTCTCTGCAGCCGGCGGCTTCTTCGTTAGAGGATTTGTGGGTTTGGGTCGGTGGTAGCTTGTATCAGCATTAGTGGTGGTGGTAGGTATTCCAGCGTTGGTGGCACCACTGGCTGCGCCGCCACCCCGCCGCCGTCTTCTTCGTCACAATATTTGGGGGTTTGATCTGGTTGCCGTTGTGGTAACTCTGCGGACTGCGTGGAAACGGATAGTATTCCACTGCCTTCACCCACAGGCGACGAATCGACCTTGATCTCAGCTGCAGTATCGGCGGTGGTGGTGGAGGACCCGCCGTTGGCGGGACACTTGAAGGCGCCGCCGCTGTCTTCTACAAGAGATTCGGAGGCCCCACCAGTTTGTAACTGAAGAAACTGTCGTAACGGCATCCGCACTGCCATCGGCGGCGACTGCAGAGGACGAAGAGGCGGTGGTGATGGTACTAAAAGAAGTGGTCTCTCCACCGCAATCGGCGGCGCTGCTGTCTCAGTCTGTGCAAATGGAGGTTGTTGATGATGAGAAAAGCTGCACATTGAACCCATCGAGCAACTTCCCGTCCTAAGAACTTCCCTGCACATCTTTCCCTACACACCAACAAAAATTTAAATAAAAATACGAAGTCGTTATATCGCTTGAATAAATAATTGAAAAAATAAACTATAATTTTTATTATATTTCTTTCTTCTCCTTTTTTATTTTTCAATTTGTATTCGTATGTTTGAGTCAAATAATAAATTTAAACACTATCAATTAGCAATCGCCACTACAATGTTAACCTCGATTAGTAATAGGATTTAATTGGTGTGATGTAAATTGACACGAATATAAACTGCAAAAAGGGTTATATAATAACATTAATTCGATCATAACACGGGTCATAACCAATTACTTAAAATATTTCCATTACTTGGATATATTTGCAGACGATTTACTTGATATATCTGATATATCTGAGATATATCGTACGATATTTTCATACGAATATCGATGATCGGAAATTAAATCGTCAGAATCAATCCATAACCGTTGGGGAGAAAGTCAATATTTCAACATTAGCCATTTAAATATATCTCGGTTATTTGATCGAAAATTAAACTAACGCTACAGACACATACATGATATTTCCACGATATATCGGTCTAAAACCGATATATCGACGATATATCGGTCATCACCGATATCGTGTCGAACATCATCGATATCAGATACATCGGATATTTTCATCACTCATGATAACCTATTTATTAAAATAGTTATATGAGTTAACACAAATTTGATGATAACATAATTCTACTATGTCCAAACCCGTAAAACTAATAGACCCTGACCGAAGTTAATTCTACAAAAAGAAAAAACAAGGAGAAAATTCTCTAATCTAACAATGATTAATGAATCATTTTCCAAATGCTTTTTATTATCCATCTCAGTTGTCTTCCTCTTACAGCATAATGTCTTGCCTTATTATCTATGAAGCCAGGTTGAGATCGATCATTTATTTTTCTTTTTATTTAACTTAACTTTGAGTCTTCACCTTAGTTCTGTCCCTCGAAGGAAAATGTGTTGGAATAAGCTGCAAATTTTCCCGAGAAAACTGCAAAAACAGCAGAGAAATAAAAATAAATATCTGCAGAGGCTAATGTAAGTAATTCAAAGACTGCCTTCCAAAAGTAATGTTCTTCAAATTTAGATTTTAAAGAAAGTTGTAGAGATAATTATCAAGTTCTTGACTTGATATTCAAGAACTTGTTCCCAAATTTGAAGGATTCAGATAATGTGTTTGGACTGTTCGAGTGGGAAAGATTCAAAGATTCAAATTATTATTGGGAAAAACAATGAAGATTATGTGAGAAAATTATTTCAGATTAAAAGATTGTTTCGATTAACAAATCGAATCTTGAAGACCGACCTGTCGTTCGAGTTCTGGGAATCCGACGAAATCGGAGAAGCTCGCCGACGGTACCGACTCCGTCTTCAAGGTCTCCGCCGACGGCAACGGCGATCCGCTGGAAGAAGAACCTCCAACGCCGTAGTTGGCGCTGTGTTGGATCGTCGGTTTGGTTCTAGGGTGCAAAAATAGCATTAGAAGCGAGTCCTCCATGTTCACAGACGGCGTCGGCTCCGCCTTCAAGATCTCCGCCGGCGACGACGGCGATTCACCGGACGAAAAGCTCCCAACGCCGGCATTGGTACTTCCTTGATCATCGGCTTCTAGATAGCAAAAGTCGCATTAGAACCGAGTCCTCCATCTTCACAGATGGCATCGGCTCCATCTTCAAGGTCTCCGCCGCCGACGACGACGGCGATTCGCTTGACGAAGAACCGCCTCCGCCGTCGATGATGCTCTCTTGGATCATCGGTTTTGTTCCAAAGCTCAAGAGTCGCATTAGAAGCGACTCCATTCCTTCAGCGTGCCTGCGAATTTTCGGAGGATTGCTTCTGGACATGCCTTTGTCTCCTTCCTCCATGGATTCTATCCCCAGCTCTTCTATTTCGAAAGAAAGAAGAAGAAGAAGAAAATGGTTTGATTATATATATATATATATATATGAATTTTGAACCAACGGTTTTAACTGACTAAACGGTTCTCTTGAGTCTTGATTCTCTTGACTTAGTTGGGAGTCTTGGGAGTGTTTAGTTTTTGTTTTTGTTTTTCATTATTTTTTTTCGAATTTTATTCGTCGGATATTTACAAAAATTATCACAAAATTACAAGTTGTGACATTCAATATGTCAAATAAAACTGTTCTGTTTTTTTTTTTAAACAATCAAGGTTTATTTGGTTTTTGTTTTTAAAAACCTTTTTTGTTCTCCAAAACAATAAAAACAAGAAAAACAAAAAAAAAATGTTTTGTTTTTAATTTGATTTTTTCTAAAATAAAAATATAAAAAACATTAAACTTAAAGAATAAATAAGAGTTGTTAGATAACATATTTTTTGTTTTCAAAAACTATTCTCAAAAATAGTTTTCGAAAATATGAATCAAATAGGTCCTACGATTTATTCTCTTAGCGCCTTTTTATTATCGTAGGTTATTTCCAATATAGCAATAATAAATTACAAAAAGGAAAAAGGAATTTGGTTTCCTTGAAACTATGAGTGTCTCATTTTTTTTAAAACAAATTTCAATTTTAGCTTTTGTTACGCATCTATGTAGCTAAAACATGCAATAAGGATTCTTCTATTTTGATCCAAATATCTGTAAGCTTTATAATTCAAAATTTCTTTTCTTTTTTCTTTTGAGAAAAATAATTTTATTAATTTCAACTAAGAATATATCAATAGAAACATATAATCAAAATCGTTAAAAACCATAAACGATCATGTTTTCTCTCAATTATGCCACATTGCTCTTGTATGTTAATGTTATAAAATGAGTAGCAAATAAAAAGAAAATTGATCAGGTTTGAAATAATGGGCGTGGTAAGCTCGTAACACGAGCCCAAAGGTCGTTCAAGAAGCTGACAAGGTTGTGCCTAAGACTGGGCTATAGCCCTCACGACATCCCCTAACATAGCCCAAAAACAAGTTCAATTCACCCTTCAAAAGGCCGGTAATGTAATCAAAGAATTATATTAAAAGGAAAATACCCAATCTCCACCAATTAAAAATCAGTGATATTTCCTAATTACTGCCATCAATTATCCCTATTAATCTATTACGATAAATAGCAAATATCTCACCCAATGGGAGGAATATCGACTCATCATCCAACTAGGAAAGTGATCACGATGACCCATTATAAATACCAGGCTACCCTATCGGTGAAACACAAAAACTTCATTCCTTAAGCAATTGATCTTCTCTTCCGCTGGAAGGAATTGACTTAGGCATCGGAGAGGCTACGGGCGATCCCCGCCGGTCCTTTTTTGCTTCTTATTTTTGCAGAGGAGCCCAACGTCCAACAATTCCATCGTGGCTCCGTACCCCAAATCTCGCTGAAAAAGCATCACTGGCCAAGGCCGTCTGTAACGACGCCTTTCTTTACAAATAAAGCTGATCTCTCAGTGACTGATGGTATCAACTCGGAACACAAGCAGGAGCCACACTAATCCTCCAAGGATGCAAGACCAGCCAGGCGACGTGGACAGCTGACCTCTCGGAGGCACGCTAGAGGAGAGGATCTCAACAAGGAGAGGCATGGCAGGAACAACAAAGGCGATGGGCCCATCCTTTATCAGCAGGAGACAGAGGAGCGGTCGTGGGAGCAGAGGTTTAGGGACATCCAGCGAGAACTCAACCACATGAAAGAAGCAGTAAAGGGCCGAGCCTGGGGCCGCTTATGATGCCCCGTAACAAAACGTAATCCCTATCCATAGCCGGTGCCGCACTTCCTTCTTCCGCAGTTCGTAATGTCACAGATCAAGACGCCTGCAATAACCAAAGACCCCATACCACCTCAATACATACAAAATCGATGGAACCGCACGGATATCGTAGATCCCATACGATGCAGCCTTCGCTATCACACTAAAGGGCCCAAGATTGGGTTTCTATGAATCTGATTTCCGCTGCCTTCCATCTCATCGCTCACGTGAACTTTCCGCATCGTGATTCGCTTCCCACTTTATCGGAGCAAGGATCGCACAGAAGCCGAGTTATCACATTCGACCATAGCGTAGCTCTCGTGAAAGCCCGAGGTCATATGTTCAAAGGTTTAACGCTGGAGTCTCCGGCTATATATATTCTCGACGAAGTTCGCGACATCAGCTTACCAAGTAGGCTTCGGGGTGTAGTCGAAGACCTAATGTTCTCTATCTCAAAGAATCTCATGCAAGCATGGCCGAGGTCCTCGCCAAACAGAGAAGTATAATAATGGTGAAGAAGCCCTTATCCAAGCAAGTTGCTTTCTACTCAAAAGGAAAAGAGCAGGGGCGACAAAAAACGAGAACGAAGTCCCAGGAGACAAGCAGACAGGGACAAATCCCCAAGGAGGAGCAGAGAAAACGTAGAGCGGTCCTCGAAAAGACGAGGGAACGTCAAAGATCGCCTGGGACCACCTCAACCGAGTCAGCAGCTAGCCGTATTCTGCCCCTAAGCACACACCCCAACAACCTCAATGTCGCAGTCCCATGCCAAGTGCAACATGAAAGGTTCGACGGCCATCCTGTGGAGAAGTCACCCCGCTAAAAGAGACGATACCAAATAATCGTGTGAGTTCCACAGTCATGGACACCAATGCATGATTGCATCCACCATAAAGGAAATTGAATACCGATCCGAATGGGCATCTTAGCCGCTACGTGGCCTTAGAAGGGCGAATGTTCAGCCCACTACCACTCTGGCAACCAACCCCGCTTTTAGCATCAACCGCCAGAGAAATCTTATGATCTTGAGGGTTTGCGTGAGGTGGAGAGTCCAACAAATAGAAGGCCCACTACAAGCAACATCGTGATCGGGGAACCTTAGAAGACAAACTGTATCCAAACTTCCTACGAATAATACCATAACCTTTAAGACTTCGATACGGAAGGTCGCTAACATCCCTGAAGGACGCACCCACTTGTGATAAAATCCATAGTAGCCAATAAAACTAGATCCACAGGGTCCTTGTCGACAACGGAAGCTCGACCGACATCATCTTCAGATCGCCGACAAATGGAATCTATGGAGAAGTTAGAGCCAATAACACTCGCCACGTAGTTCTCGGGAAAGAGATCGCGCCTCGGGCCTGCAGACCCAGGCTCATTTTGGGAGACCCCATGCCAGCACAACAAATGTGCAGAAGATTTCATAGTAGAGATGCCCCATCTACTACAACATGTTACCTGGCAGGCCCTCTCTCAATGTCATAGGGGTCGTTTCCTCCGCTTATCACATGGTTATCAAATTTCCAACTGCAATCAGTAGAACGAACCAAGAAACTAGCAGATACCAGGAATGCGTTACTCAAGATCAATGAAACAAAACATGATTAACAACATCTACATGAATAGCCGGGATGGCGCGAGACGGTAAGCACCGACCCGCGCCCTCAGCACCAGAGCCACGCTTAGCAACCGGGCCAGAACACCTCGTCTACATAGGGTTTAAACTAGCGGAAGGCATCGGAAGCCCTCTCATCCGTTTTCTGGAGCAAAACATGGAAGTATTTGCCTGGAAACAGGAAGACATGGGCAAGGTCAACCCGACAGTGATTACCCACAGTCTGGGCACAATCCTCTTGCTTCTGGCCAAGCAAAAGAGAAGGAGTTTTTCCCCAGAAAGACAGAAGGCGATTAATGAAGAGGTCGGCAAGCTCCTCCAAGCAAAGGCAATCAGAGAAGTGGAATACCCAAAATGGTTAGCTAACGTTGTTCTCGTCGCAAAAGCAAACGACAAGTGGCGGATTTGCATCGATTTCACAGACATCAACAGGGCATACCCAAAGGATAGTTTCCCTCTACGATTGATCTCATAGTAGACGCCACGGCCGGTCATGAACTCCTCAGCTTCATGGATGTCTTCTCTGGCTACAACCAGATCAGTATGGACCCTAGCGACCAAGAGAATACCTCATTTGTCACCGGTCAGGGAATCTATTGTTATCGAGTGATGCCCTTTGGAATGAAGAACGCAGGAGCCACCTACCAAAGTTTTGCAAACAAGATGTTCCAGAAACAAATTGGAGCATCCATGGAAGTATATATAGATGACATGTTGGTAAAATCGATAAAAGCCGAGCTCCACATAACCCATTTAGCCGAGGCGTTCCAGGTCCTGAAAAGCTACAATATGAAGTTAAACCCAGCCAAATGCGATTTTGGAGTCTCCGCTGAGAAGTTCTTAGGTTTTATAGTCAACAGCCGAGGAATAGATGCAAACCCAAATAAGATAAAGGTCGTGCTTGATATGCTGCCTCCTTCAAACATTAAAGACACTCTCAACGCCATCATGGAGAATAGTTGCGCCGAGCCGTCAGACCTAAGGCCAATGACAAATGTGTTTCCTTCAGTTCAAAGGCCTCCCTGCGGATGCACACTCGCCAGAGGCATTCACTTCGAGACTCAAAATCCCACATGAGCCCCGCTCTAGTAAGCCCTTCCAAAGGAGAACCTCACTCTCTACCCGCCGCTTTAGACTTCTCAAACTAGTGCTACTCGGTCGAGAACTACCAGAGTACAAGAGCCGATCTACTATCAGAGCCGAGCCTGAGAGGAGCAGAGAAGAGGTATCCAAAAATGGAGAAGCTGATCCTCGCGTTGGTAACTACATCTATGAGCCGGCCTTACTTCAAACTCATGCGCCGAAGTTCAATAGAAGCTCTCCAGATGAAGCAAACCTCCATAAACCGAGAAACCTCGGGAAGGCTAATAAAATGGGCGAGGAGAGCTTGGTGAGTTCGACATGGTACAAACGGGGAGACGGCGATAAAAGGGCAGATCCTGGCAGACTTCATCATGGAATTTACCCCAGCGGCGTCTACGGAAGCAACCCAGGCGTGCAGGCCTCCCATGCGGAGATTATCGTGGGCCGGGCGCTAATGCCGAGGAAGCGGTGCGAGTGATCACGACCTCTCGGAGCGGATAAATGTGGAATATGCCATCCGATTCGGCTGACCTCGATAACGAGTAGAGTATGAAGGTGTTTGTCATAGTTGGACTTAACCTCGCCCTCCATGGAAGCGAGGTCAGTTGGAAGTAATGCAGACTCGGTGGTAGTGAAGCGAGATAGAAGACTCGTGTATGAGGCCGGGGGGAGAAGATGATCCTATATCTCAAGAAGGTCGCGAGAATTTCTTGAGAAAAGAGATTCATGCGAGTGCGGTCGAGCATGTACGAAGCGAGAGAATTCCCGGCGATGCCTTAGCTGGTAACAACTTCACGGAAGACTGGGTGGGGCGATGCAGGATTGAGCACCTCGAGAACCCTCGATGAGCCTCGGCGACGGAGTATCCTGTGATGTCAGAGGCAGAGAAATTTGGATGGACTATATGGGATTACTTAGTGGATGGTACATTGCCCGAGCAACCCAAAGGAGGCATCGAACTCGAACGTCGTGAAGATTCACTTGGATTCATCGGGGGACCCTTTATAAGCGAGGCTTCTCTACGCGTACTTAAGTCTTAGGGAAGGAAGCGCCAACTATACCGAGGGGAGGTACGAGGGCATATGTGGCAACCACATTGGAGCCTCGGACCTTAGCGAGAAACCTTAAGGCAAGAGGGTACTGCGCCCACAATGCTGAAGCGACATAACTAGTTAGAAAATGCAAAGCTTGTCCAAGAGCATGCGAATCTCGTCTCCCATGCGAATGGCGTGTCAGTCATAAGCCCCTGGCCTTTTCAACAATGGGGGCTGGACATATTGGGACCCACACCATTAGCGGGAGCGATGCAAATTTATCATTGTGGTCGTGAGGACTATTTTGCAAATAGTAGAGCGAGCCATAGCAACAATCCACGGAGGAACATAAGGTATGCAACTTTGTCTAACGTTCTATAATATGCGGTCGGGATCGAGGTCCCTGTGTGCGATAGCAGGAAGCTTCGGTTGTGTCACGGCCGGGTTTCGGTCGACCCCGATTAAGGCGGATCCGAACCAAGTTCGGGGTGCGAGACCATATACTGGGACTCTTTACCTGTTTTTTTTTTTTATTTTTATAACAGATACATATACAAAAGAACTACCACCGGAGTGGTGTCCATCAATATCTATACACATATACTGAGTCCATTCACATGCCTGGCGTATACATTTACAAATCAGAGCGCGGGACATCTTGTGATGAACCCCTACTAGTGTGCGCCCCCCGGCTATAAGCGGAAGATCGGCGCTCCTCGGAGTACACGGATTAAAAACCCGTGCTAAGCTTTACGCTTAGTGGGAAACATATGACTTATACAGAAACACATGCACTAATACTGAATCATAATAAACATAAACAGGAACATATATCAAAATCTTCAGGGAATTCATATAACACATTTACATACATAATTATCTTTGTAACAAACATTAACTTCGGATATCTCGTATGCGGTGCGAACTTATACTTATAACAAACTTATACTTACTCGAGATCTTACCGTGTGAGACTTATTCTTATTCCAATCTCCTGTAGGACACATACTTATGCTTGTATCAGACGTATACTTATTCAGGACTCCCAAAGGACATATATATCGGACTTATACTGATACTTGTCTCAAACTTATAATTATTCAGATCTCCAAAAGGACATATGCTTGAACTTCTGTCGGACCGATACTTATCCACATACTTGTACTTATATCTCTCTCAAATCTCCCGTAGGAGTTCACAGAACTTATGCTTATACAGAGGTACCCTTAAGTACAACAAGACTTATACTTATACTACGAAGTTTACACTTGTTCAGAGGTAACCGTATGTACTACAGAGATATGACGGAACGTATAATGGTATTGCGGAACTTATTCTTATACGGAAGTACTCGTAAGTACTACAAAACTTATCTTGGTACCGTTATCTTATACTTGTACTCTGACATATCACAGTCTTCACGAACTTATACTTGTATTACTGAACTTGTTCTTGTATTTCAAATCTTATACTTGTATTACAGAACTTATACATGTATTTCAGATTTTATACTTGTCTTACAGAGCATATACATGTATTTCAGATCTTATACTTGTCTTACGGAGCACATACTTGTCTTACGGATCTTATACTTGTGTTACGGAGCATATACTTGTCTTACGAATCTTATACTTGTGTTACAGAACTGATTCTTGTCTTACGGATCTTATACTTGTGTTACAGAACTGATTCTTGTATTTCAGATCTTATTCTTGTGCGAAGGCACTCGTAGGTACGATAAGTCAGAACATATCACCTACAAGGTGAATCGGACTTATGCGGATCTGGGACATTAGTCAGAGTAGTAGGTACAGATCACATCAAATACATATACCAGGTTTATACAGATTCAGAACATATCCTAAAACAAATAGAGTTGTCGGTTTATATCATAATCATCTTTAGACTTATACATTTTCTTATGCTTATGCTTGTCGGATCTCAGGTAAGTGTCGAGGAGCTTATTCTTATACAAATTGCAGTAGGTACTACATATTCATTATACGGAAGTACGTGGAATGTACTAGACTTATACTTATATTACGGGGACTTACTTATTTTGCCAGATGCAGTGCCCAGTAGGTACTCTTGGACTTATATATTCACGGGACTTATACTTATTTGCAGATGCGGAAGTACGTGGAGTACTACGGAGATTTTACTTGTACAAAGTACGTAGGTACTACGAGAGCAGTCAGTACTGTAGGTACATTGATCTTACCATATTCATTCTTTACTCTTATTCTTTATTCGAGTCTTATCATATCCTTTGTTTGACTACGACTGTAACACCGAGAAATATACTGCAGTGTTTTCAACATGTTAGGGTATTTGTAAACATAAATTAAAATTTTAAGTAAAAAATTAAATGCGAAAATGGAAAATTTAGAAACACGAAAGGAAATTGTCGAGACTTGAGGACAAAATCGTAAATTTTCCAAAAATGGGCATCAAAGACATGGATTAATAGGATTAGAGGCCAAAGTATAAATAATAGGAATTGTAGTATAAATAATAGGAATTGTAGTGTAATTAATGGAAGTTGGAGGACTAAAAGGCAATTAAAGGCAAATATGAAAAGCTAATTATAAATGGGGAGGAGACCAAAAAATGAGTTATTTTTGGTCTCCAAACAGAAGGTTTCTGGGGAAGAAGGAGGGGAGGAAGGAAAAGAGGAAAAAATGGGGAAATCAAGCTAAGGTATGGATACATGGCTTTTGTATGGAATTTTGGGTATGATTTTTGTCTACAAACTACTTGGGTATGAGTAGCTGGGGTTTTCTTTGGAACTTTTTTTGGTTCCCTTATCTAGGGTTTTGTTAGGAAAACATCCTAACTCTAGAATTAAGGGAAGTTTGGTTGAAAATCCCTAGTTGATCATAATTAAATATGGAATCCTTCACAATTCCAAGGTTTGGTAGAATTGGGTGAACTTGAGTATGAATCCTTGGATTCTTTGACTAATTAAAAGTAATTGTGGAGTTGTTTGGAGGGATTTCATGTTGATTTTGATGAGGGAAATAGAAGAGAATTATGGAAGAAAGTGCATGAAAAATGGTGAAATCACCATTTACGAGGCAGAGGCTAGGAGACACGTCTGGAATGCCCTTTGAACTTTGTCTTACGTGCAGTGTCACCGATAGCCAAAGCGTACCGATCTGGCCCTAGACTAATGCGGGTACAGCTCGAGCAGGGCACATGCGGTCTGACCCTCGGTACCGAACACATGCGGTACGAGGTCGAACTGTCTTAGGTGCATGTGGTCCCTACGATACTTTGTTTTCTTTGTTTTGCGTATTTAAGCTAAAATACGCATTCGGAAATATAGAAAAAAAGAATGAAATTATGTGATAAATGTCACAGGTACCTCCGTAGCCTGTTTGGCGAAAAAGTTTATGCTCCAATGATACGATAGGAAGTTCTGAATACATATAATAGCATAAATGCCTAAGACTAGTTATTAAATGACCAAAACACGTTTTGATTAGTGCTTGGCACTCTGTCACGATTAATTGCCCGGTACTCCTGGTAGTGCTACGGCACTCATGTCACGATTAGTCTTTACCCAACACTCTGTTAGGTACTCAGGTAATCTGCTTTTGTGCTACGGCGCCGATGCTTGTATAGTGATATTCGAATACTTCTTGTCTTTGTGTCTTACACTTTATTAGCCTTGGTCTAGAGTATTCCCATAGTTATATGATAATAACATGGATAATGAATAGAGGAAACAAATGTGTATCGTTACGATGCGCCAATACCTTGGGTATTTCGAGACAAGAATAAGCTCTGTACTCTACGGGAGACCACCGAGATATGTATAAGCATGTTATAAGCATAATTTCTGAATAAGAATAAGCTCTGTAACTCCTACGGGAGACCTGAATATGTATAAGCTTGTTATAAGCATAATTTCTGAATAAGAATAAGCTCTGTAACTCCTACGGGAGAGACAGAATATGTATAAAGTGCATTTATAAGCGTAAGTTCGAGATAAGAATAAGCTCACGCCCAGCTCTACGGGAGATACACCGGGCATATACATAAACTGTTGCCAGCATAAGTACTTGTATAAGTCCATTATATGAATGTGCATTTCGATATCTGTTATCTGTTATTGTTACACGCTTATCATGATTGTGTATATGCATATTATCTATGTTTCCCATAGCGTGAGCAGCACGGGTTTAATCGGGTGTGAGTGCGAGAAAAAGAAAGAGGCAGCGATATTCGCGTGCTGCGAGACTGACCTGCAGTAGGGGTTCATCCTTTGTAGGTTAGGTGCTCGTCGGTGGTGAAAATGTACATGGTTTTGAATGTAAATGGGACTCGATGCGCATATGACCCTGTAAACACCACTACGGGGGTAGTTTTATTTTGGACTTTTGTATATGATATGTTGATATATTATAAGACTTGGATATACCAATGTCTGATTGAGCAGGTAAAGAGTCCCAGTAGATGCTCTCGCACTCCGAACTCGGTTCGGATCCGCCAATCGGATCGGACCGGGAATCGGGGTGTGACATGACCAATCATAAGAAATGAGTATGGCCTTTGACCTGTCTGATCTTGAGGTGGGTAGCACGGCAGAATCAAAAATGCGGCCGGGAATGCCGTAGCCTTGTCAAGGAAGTACCAAAGTACTGTCGAAGTGCCTAGCACTAATCGGGGAGTGCCTGGCACCTGTCAGTCTTAGAAGTACTAATCGAGGAAGTGTTGTAGCCTTGTCGGGACGCGAGTCTTGGTAGCACTAATCGGGAGTACCGAAGTCTTGTCGAGGTGTCGTAGCACTAACAGGACATCCACTCATTCATTCTTTGGTCCTAGGTAGTCATATGATCATATGTCTTTTTAGAACTCATAATTGATCTTAATCATATTTTGTGTTCATGACATATTGCTTTTCATGTTCATGTTCGTGTTTCAGTTCGTTTTCATGTTTCATATCATATTCATGTTCATGAACATCTTATATTGCATTTCCCATACTTTTCTTGTTTCATGCCTATTACATATGGCATTTCATACACTTGTACAATATGATACTTATGTATTCACACATCATTCATGTATTCTTGTGCCTCTATGAGTCTACTTTACTTAGAAATTGGAATCATTCCAATTGAATCATCCAAACTAAAGTTATGGCATTTTCATGCCAAAATAGTCAATTTATCGATATCACACTCGGGACTGTTTGAAATACCCATTTTCCAGTGTATTGTCTCCATATTTGACACTGGTTCTTTGTACTCCTTTAAAGCTAAGGTGCTAAGGGTTCTCCTCCAACTGGAATCACCCAAATCGGAGCACCGGAACTCAAGTTATGTCCTAAACAACCGAGACTACTCTATGGTAAGCGGAACCGAGAATTTGGCTTGAACACTTGTGGCCCACTTTGAGTGAATTTTTGGGCCACATAGAATCAGAATTTGAAGGTATCAATTTTAGGATTTTTGGTTCTCCTTGAATTATATTTTAACCAGCAACTTGAATAACTCAAATCAGATCAAAAATGGCGAGGATTATGGCAATATGAGCGTTGATCGAAAATAAACGAGAACACTACAATGCCCAGATGCGGCTACGATCGGTACGAATATGACCCTGAATTTTTGCCAGAATGTGGGTTTTTCTTCTACTTTTTTCCATATATTGCTACGATCAACTCAATACTATATACACTTCAAACCACTCTGAAATTCATCTTGTAATCTCAAATTTTACTCAAATTCATCTTTCATTATATATCTTTCTTCAAAACTTTTCCATGAATTTCTCCCAAAGCCATTCTAATATGGGTCATAACCCATACACAAACCAAACTTGAGATTAGTTAGGGTTTAATCTAAGCCACAGCACGATTACTGCCATTTAACCATGAATCCAACCTCAAAGGGAGGATTCCATACTCATCTTGTTCCATATGGGGTTTTACCAACCTTAATTTCAAGAAATCCAAGGTTATGATGAAATTCTAACAAAACCCTAGATTTGGGGACAAGTCATTAACCATACAAAACCTTAGAATTCCATACAAGAAATCCAAATATCCATACCAAATCTTACTAGAATACATACCTTTTTTGATCTTCCTCTCTTCTTCTCTTCTCTTCCTCTTCCTCTTCTTCTCTCTTTTCCTCTTTTCTTCTTCTTTACGTTTTTGGTCTCTCAAAATGAGAGACCAAATGTTTTTATCCAGATTTTTTTGACTTAGGCCATGTTTGGCCAAGACAATAAAAACCCATTTTTGGCTTCTTTTCCCATGCTATTTAGCCCTTTCTCTCTTTATTAATCTCAATATAACTTATACATATTATACTTTAGCATCCCATCTTTCTCAAATTCCATAATTGCATATAAACTTATTGATTTATGCCTTTTATGTCCTCAAGTGGTAAATGACCACTTTACCCTTGTCTCTAATATTCATTTCGGGTCTCTTATTTTATTTTCGAAAAAATTCCATTTGGCCTCAATACTGCCTAAACAAGTCAGAACTACTAGGGTACATTTCGAGGTGTTACCGGTTGACGATCCTAAGTTCGGGGGATTCTGTAGAGCTCGAATCGGGAACTACTGCTAGATCCCCAGCTAAATCCGCAGTGATGGGCAATCGGGAGGTCACTATAGGGACTCTAAAGGTATGCCTTGAAAACCAAATTGGAAGATCCCCAAGGAAAATGGGTAAAGTACCTCCAGAGGCGTATGGGCATACGGAACTACGTCTGGGTCGACCTTCGAGAAACCCTGGATTAGAGCCTTGGCAGCCTTAGAAGCAATAGATCGAGTCGAGTCGGATTAAAATCGCAGTTGAACTAGAAAACATCGAACACAACGAGGAGGTCCTTCGCCCTAAACACCGGATCTCTAGAGAAAAATGTGAGCATGTCTTGAAGCGTATGGGCCCATCATAGAAGACGGCGAGATATTATGACGAGAGGTCGAGCCAGAGTTACAAGCCGGGCGACACAGTTTAAAAAAACTCTTAGGCAAGGAAGGACCCCGCGCATGGGGAAGTTGGGACCTGATTGGGAAGGGCCCTACATCGTATCTCGCATGTCCCAGGCACGGCAGCTATGAACTCGCCTTGAGGAAGAAGGAGAAAAGCCACGCCCGCTCATTGGAGCAATGGGAACACCTCAAACGCTTCTACCAATAAAACCTCGGAACGTAGCCTGTAATAAAAGATCCACCATTTTGATTTCGAATAACACTCTATAGGTCCATTTTTAAGCTGCTTAATATTACGGTGGGCCAAACAATAAGTTATAATGATAAAGCCAGGAGCTCAGCTCGAAAGGGTCTGGAATTACTTGGCATGATTCTGGGTGTTCTTTATTTCAAAGGAGCTACAGTTAAATACAAAGAGTTACATTCAACGAAGCTGTTCCTAGTATCTCGGAGACAAGTGGCACAAACAGTTCTCTACTCCTCAGAAAGAAAATAAAACCACAAGAAAGAGAAAGGAAGGAGAGAGGGAGAGAGAAAGAGAAAGAAAATAAACGAAGAAAGCGGTACTTAAAAGTTTTTTTAAAGCACACCTCCCCCTCAAGGGCTGTACATTCCCTATACAGTTCCCTCCAATGGGCTTGCTGAGGAACAACCTAACTCCATAAGGGAGGAGCTAGGGAAAAACCGCAGCTCTACAGTGGTGGGCCATCGGCGCGAGACGCCAGCCCGCGATCACCAGGACGGACCCCATGCGCGGTGATGACCCAGACCACCACTGGCTCCATCATGCTTCGGACTCGGAGCTGCACGCCAGAAAGGGCCGAAGTTTGGAAAGCATAGTCCTACCACAGAGGGACCACTATTTATAAGGAAGCTAGGATGCTTGGGAAGCCGCGCAATCCATTCCAATTCTCCATAGATTCGCATTAAAGCCACACACGCTTTTCTAAGGGAAGGAAGACGAAAGGGTCTTGGAACCCTGGAGCCCAATAACTCAATTTTTAGAGCATAACTGCTCAAAAAGGGTCTTGAAGCCCTAGAGCCCAGTAACTAAGTTTTCAGGGCCTAGAAAGGGTCTTAGCACCCAGGAGCCCAGTAGCTTAGTTTTCGAGCTTAGCATTTCGGGAAGGCTTCGGCGCTAGGAACGCGTGCTTCGGCTTGTGGGGCTTAATAGCTCGGGAAGGCCTTAGGCGCCCGAGAGTCCCGATGGCTCGGTTTCGAGGCTTAACAGCTCAGGAAGGCCTTAGTGCCCGGGAGGCGCAGTAGGCTGGCTGCGGGCAATGGCTCGGGAAGGCCTTAGCGCCCGGGGCGGTAACTGGTTTTCGGAGCAACGGCCAGGAAGGCCTTGGCGCTGGTAGCCCGATAGCTCGGCTTGCGAAGCCTAATAGCAGGAAGGCGCCGGCGCCCGGGAACGATGGCTCGGTTTTCAGGCTTTAACAGCTCGGGGAAGGCCTTGGTGCCCGGGGCCCGGTGGCTCGGTTTTTAGGAACAACGGCTCGGGAGAGGCCTTAGTGCTGGGGAGCCTAGTGGCTCGGCGGAGCTGTGGCTCGGGAGGCCTTAGCGCCTAGGAGCCCGAGTGGCTCGGTTTGAGGCTTAATGGCTCGGGGAAGGCCTCGGCGCCTAGGAGCCTAGTAGCTCGACTTGCGAGCAATAACTCGAGGAAGGCCTTATCGCGGGAGCCCGGGGCCCGGTGGCTCGGTTTTCAAAGCAACGGCTCGGGGAGGTATGCGCGCCCGGGAGCCCGGTGGCTAAATTTTCGGAGCTTAACGGCTCAAGAGGCCTTGCGCGCTGGGGCTGTGATGTGGCTCAGCTGCGAGCTTAATGGCTCGAGGCCTTGGCGCCGGGGCTGGTAGCTCGGTTGAGGAGCTTGCCGGCTTAGGGAGGCCTTGGCGCCGGGAGCCTAGTAGCTCGGCTTGCGAGGCTTAATAGCTCGGGAAGGCCTTAGCACCCGAGCCCGGTAGCTCAGTTTTTGAGCTTAACAACTTCCGAGAAGGTGTAAGACTGAAATTCAATTTAGGAATAAGGGCAAAATAAACAATTTTTTGGTTCTGAAAATTATAAATTTGGGAGGAGGAGTTGAAAAAATCCGGGCCCCATTCTTTAGATCTCGGATAGCCCGGATTTCATCGTTGGAGATAGTCTCACGAAATCTATCCTAACAAGTAAAAATTTCATAGAATTAGGAGCCGGTCGGAATTGACCCACGTTACGGGCATCGCGGTTCGGTCTTAGTAAAACAATTTCGATGCGACAGTGGCATATGGCTCATGCCTCATGTGCATCAGTGGGCATGGATGAGTCAGTGGAAGAATAGACGAATGAGGCAGTCTTAGAATGTCAAATTGGAGAAATAAGGGAATTAATTAATTAAATTGATTAAATGAGCCCAAGGACAAAAAAATTTCTGATCTCCTTCTTCTCCAAAGTGAAATAAAAGACTAAAAAACGTGAAATGGGCTGAAAAAAAGGGGAAGAGGAGGCAGTGAGGTCCAGATTGAGATTTTCTTTAGAGAGAGAGAAACCGATACAGAAATCTGGCGTCAGACGGTCGTGAGTCTTGGGGTGAAAGGAGAAGCGCTCTACGGAGGGGCTTAGCGTGGATTCGGTTGGGGAGTTTCCTCAGGCCAGTAGGGGTTTCTCACTTACTTGGGTTTTATTCATTCTTTAAGTACTTTTTCGATGTTTGAGGCTAAATGGCCGTGAGTAGTTTGATGGAGTCCCAAAGCAGGGCCGGAATTGTTGGAAATTTTTAGAAATTTTTTTACCGATCCCGGGTATTTGTCCCGGTACATTATGAAGTGCTAAATTCATAAATTATGAAATGAATTACATTGTGATATGTAAATGCAGGAAATGGCGAGTGGCTTAGGGTTCGCTAGGTGAGGCAGATGATTTGTGAATTTTCGGGAATAATGCTTAGGGGTTTCACTATTCCGGAAACAGTGTTCTCAAAATATATTTTTGTGTGAAAAGCGTGTGGTCGGTGATTCGAGTCGGGTGCTCGTGTTTGATCGTGTAGTGAGCTAAATTTTGATGTATGAATTGATTAATTACATGACATGATTGTGTGATTGGATATTATGTGGATATGTGCATGTTTACATGTATTTACATGTGATTAGACTGTATTGGAATTGACATACATGCATTCCATATGCCTTTGGAACACCCTAGGGTATAGGAGTGAGTGCATGAGATGATCCCCAAGAAAATGGTTCGAAGGGTTGTCTAAAAATATTAATTATCGGAGGGTAGTCAAATTAAAAATATCAATCGTTCGGAGCGACCCGATTGATATTCATCGGAGGGTAGTCCACAAACAAATAATATATCAATCGTCGGAGGCCGGCTTGATTGATATATATACATCGAAGGAGAGTTGTCCGCTAACAAAGCAAATGAATTATAAATACGAGGCTTAGGCGAGTGTGAGAGAGTGTCCGGTGAATTTCGGGATCGGTTAATTAAATGTAGACATTCAAGTAGGATCATGCATTTGCTTGAATGTGTGTTTGTTGGAACATTGCAGCCCAGGTGGAGAGTAGCGCAGGGGCGGTTCCACTGCGAGCATTAGCTCGCCTGTCCGGGGATGATTTTACGGTACGGGGGACGTGCGAGGGGACGGCTCGTCACAGAGGCCCAGGAGTTGTGAAGAAAGCCCAGGGTTGTGGCTTTGATGATTTCGCACATGTATTAGAATTCTCTAATTTTAATATATGTGTTGTATAAGAGTAAAACATTTGAACTCTTAGAACTATTGGATATAGTTGGATTCATAGTTGGTATTGTTTATGGGCCCAAGTGGCCGTTTTACTCAGGTTGTGGATATATTGCACTGTTTGGGACATGTATATGTAGGTTTTGTATTTGGGTATAACTCCCCGTACAAAGGAGATTACGCCGATTTTTAAGTCAAATGTCGGTCACCCAGAGCATTCTCAGTATTCAGCGGGGTTGACGGGTGGTCAGCGGACCCCGGGTTTGGGGTGTTTCGACGGTATCGGAGCTTAAGGTATCTGGGCTCCTAGGGAGCTCGGGTTGGGTAGTCATCACCTGACTGGGTGGTTTGATGTTCGGTTTGGAGTATCAGTTACCCTGGAAATCCACGGGAATAGAACTTGCATGCATGGTGTTTGATGTGTGTGATTGCGTTATAACATGAGTTGTATGTTATGTGAGATGATGTTTATAATATGGTTTGTGATATGTTATGATGTTTGGGTGCTTAGGTAATTAACACTTATTATTTTGGAAAACAAATCTTAGGAGTTTACAGTGTAAACTGGAAATGAAATAAATTGTAATCAATTTATTTGGTTTATTGGATGACAAAATAGAATTTTTAATAAAATTTTAAGGTGTTAGAACATTTTGAGAGTTTTACAGTGAGTAAAACTGGAAAAGGAAACTAAATGAAATAAATTATGTTCAATTTATTATTTGGTTTGTAGGATAATGAAATTTTAATAAAATTTTTAGGTTGAACACTAGGTTTAGTGTTTGATCATGAGGTTTTGAGAAATTTTTTGAATGACATGGTCCGAGAATAAAAAGAAAAATAAATAAAATAAAATTTTATAAATTTATTTGGTTTAGAAAGTGAAACGAATAATTTTATAAAGGTTTTACAAGTTGTAAAATTGAAGAAAATTGAATAGAATAAATTTTTTATAAATTTATTTGAGTGATACGGAAAATGAAAAAAAAATAGAGTATATATATTTTTGTGTATCTTCCTGATTAATTTGGAAGAAATGAAAAAAAAAAAAAGTGAAGAAAATGGTTTTCAAAGATTTTACAGTGTAAAACTGAAGAAAATAAATTTTTATAAGTTTATTTGATGTATTGGAGAATAATGAAATATATATATATATATATATATATATATATATATATATATATATATATATATATGCCCTATATATATTTTAAGTAAATTTTTGTCTCAGTGGCAAATAAGGTGAAAAAAAAAAAAACATGGATATGTTTTGGATGTTTCCAATAGTGAAACTAATTGGGAAAAAAAAAACAAAAACGAAATTTTTTTTTAAAATATTTAATTAAATAAAATAAAATAAATAAAATTAGACAAAATTTTCGAGAAAAATAAAAATTTTCAAAAATGAGAATTTTTAGAAAATAAATTTTTGTTGAAAACAATTTTTAATCACAAGTGATTGCCTTGCATTACTGTAAATCACCGAGGACAGTAACGCTCTAGCGATTGTGTATGATTAGTGTACCGAGTGTTTATACCTTAGAATCTTGTATTGAGATTTGCTTGTCATGTGGTGTATAGATGGCTGGTCGGGCCGAGGGACGTAGGGCGTCCACGGGGTATTGGTCGAGGCACCACAGAGTGTTTGATTAAGCGGGTTTCTTGGGTGCCAGGCGTGCAGCGGCTGGCCATCGCACGGTATGGCGGGTGGGACAGGAAGGTCTAGTAACCTCCCGAGCTTTCAGGCATTCACGGGAGATCCAGATGGTGGCGAGACCATTGGTTTTTGCGGTCGAGAAGGTGTTAGAGGCCGTGGGTGCCTCGACACACGAGGATTGGGCCGTGTTCAGCTAGAGAGTGAGGCCCAATATGGTGGAAATGGGTAGGACCTCTAGAGACCTTAGAGAGTATTGTATGTGAGAGTTCTCCCCAAGGGATTAGGGGCGAAGATAGGGATGGTATGTCGGGTTGAGCTAGAGATCTCGGGGACTCTCTTTCACAGTGGACACGAGGATCATGGACGTGTCGAGTTCGATGTCATCCTGGGGATGGATTGGTGGCCCGACTACGGGGTCGTTATCGATTGTGAGCGTGGGAGGGTTCTGCCCACGCCGAGGACGGTACTCGTGTGTGGTATTTGGGGGGAATGGCGTGACATTTTGCCCATCCGGTATCTGAGTCCAGTGTCGGGGAGCCGATTGAGCGGGTTGGCTAGCGAGCCTTGCAGAGGACGAGGTGAGACCGGACTTAAATCTACCTGGGCCAATTTGCGGTATGTGGATGTTTTTCGGATAGGGCTACTGGATTACTTCCGTAGGGTCGTAGACTTCGGCGTCGAGTTACGCCACGGTACTTCACCCATCTCATGACTCGCGTAGGATGGCACCCGATTGATTATAGGTGCAAAGTCAGTATAAGAGTTCTTGGACAAGAGGGTTCATTAGGCAGAACGCCCGCCATGGTATTTCAGGTTTTTATTCTTGAAGAAAGAAGGGTGAACCAGCTTCAGCCGGGTGCATTGATTACAAGCCGGTTGAGCCGGGTTCACCGATCGAATCGGTACCCATTGCCGAGATCGTGACTTGTTTGATCAGTTGAGAAAATGAGTCTACTCCCAGAGATAGACCTTATGGCGGTTACCATCGGCGAGTTAGGAGGCGGTATCCACCCGAGGCCGGCGTTTAGGGCGCGTATGGGCACTATGAGTTCACGGTGATGCCCTTCGGATTGACGAATCTCTGCGCCCGGCGCGGCGCATTCATGGATCTCATGCATAGGATAATCGACCTTATTTAGATCGGTTTATTCGTAGTCTTCGTGGATGACATCTTGATCACTCGGTCGAGTGGGAGCATGGTATCACTTGAGGATCATTTACAGTTGTTGAGAGACCATCGGTATGCGCGAGTTCGATGAGGTGCGGTTAAACTACTTGAGGTGAGATTTTGGGACACGTGGTGTCGGCATCGGGAGTGTCGGTCGACTGAAGGTCGAGGCGGTGAGTTAGGAGAGACCGAGTTAGTCTTCGAGATCGTAGTTTTCTTGGGATTGGATTTGGGTATTACGGGATTCATTGAGGATTTCTCCGGCGCGGGATAGAGCTATGACTAGGTTGACTCGGAAGGAGGTCAGGGATTTGATTAAGGATGGCCGTGCGAGGAGGCATTCGGGGAGTTGAAGGGAGAACTGCTTGGCTCCCATCTTGATAGTCGGGCGGGACGGGTACCGCAGTGTATTGTGATGCCTGAGGCGGGATTGGGATGTGTTTGGTGCGGTCAGGAGGGTAGTAGCTTATGGTTCTCGTAAGTTGAAGAATCATGAGACGAGAATTACCCCAGCGCCACGACATGGAGTTAGCGGCCGTAGTCTTAGCGAAGATTTGGGCGCCACTACTTATATCTGAGGAGTTCGAGGTGTACTCGGACACGTAAAAGTGCGAAAGTATATTTTTTCTCTGGCGGACCTCAATATGAGACAATGCAAATGAATGAGTTCTGAGGATTATGACTTCACTTTACATTACCACTGCTGGTAAGGCAAATGCGTGGGCGTGCACTTTCGGTCGAAGTCACGGAGCGTTAATTTGTAGTATAGCCTTCTCGGGAGGGGCGGATGCTTGAGAGGCGTGGAGACGGTTGGGCTCTGATGCAATGGCTTGAACTTCGAGGGTACCTTGGGGAGTTTAGTGGCTACACCGTCTCTGGTGAGCAGAGTGATTAGATCCCGGTGGCGGGACGAGATAGTGTCCATCGGGGACCCGGAGTACGATCGGTGCGGGTGTGAGTAGTCTTCGATATAGGGGGACGAGACAGTGGTTCCCGGTGACGATTTGAGAGAGGAGATTCTCGAGGAGTTTCAGCTGCTCTCGATTTCTTGGGTGCATCCGGTGGCACGAAGATGTACCCGAGGATCTTCGTCGCCCGGTACTGTGGGCCAGGATGAAGTGTGGGGGACTTTGTTTGGCGATGTCTCACATGTCGCGAGGTTAAGAGGCCGAGCACCGAGAAGCCGACGGGGCTATTTCAGCCATTGGAGGTGGCTAAGGTAGAGTGGGGGCACGTCACGATGGGCGTTTGTGACCCACTTGCCACGGGCCTTGGCTTGAAAGCATGGTGTAGTATGGGTGATGTCAAGTGGGCCAAATACTTGAAGTGGCACATTTTCTAGCCCTTGAGGATGACCTTACCGCCTTGGAGAGGTGCGCGTTATACATTCGAAAGATAGTCAGGCTTACATGGGTACCCCGGTATCCATAGTGTAGGATAGGGACCAGGGTTCACGGCCGCTTTTGGAAGAGTTTCAGAAGGCTATGGGCCTGCGGTGACGATG
Organism: Tetrastigma voinierianum; assembly: GCA_016808115.1. NCBI lineage: Eukaryota > Viridiplantae > Streptophyta > Magnoliopsida > Vitales > Vitaceae > Tetrastigma > Tetrastigma voinierianum. Next base: position 145,743 of record JAEQBH010003709.1, read on the forward strand.
GTACGTGATTCCACTCAGGAGCAGGATGGTCGGTGCGGGAGGACTATCTGGTATTAAGAGGGACCATGCTACGAGCATGTCTGGATCATCAGAACATTTGGGAGGAGCATTTTGCCGCTAGTGGTCGTCTGCAGCAGCGGTTATCAGCGAAGTATACGAGATGGCAAGTGCGGGGCACTATATGCGGGAGGCCATCGCGGGAATCGCCGTATGTTGGGCCGGGAGTGGGAGAGAGCTCCATCCTTTGGTCCTAATACGATTAGAGACACCTCAGGAAGATTGAGCTTGATCTGACGGCGTCTTCTCACGGCTTAGGCGGCGGGAGCTATGCGGATGTCGGCGTCAGGCCCTTAGAGTTCGGGTTGGGGATCATGTCTTTAGCACGAAGGTGATGCAGAGAGGAGTGGTCGAGGTTAAACGACGTGGGAAGTATCGCGAGATTCATTGGACCTTCGAGGGTACTCGAGAGAATAGGCAACTGTTGCGTCTTGGTTGGCTTTAGCCCGACATGTCAGTGTCAGCGAGGTGTTTCACATCTCCATGCTCAGGAAGTACACTCCAGATCCAGCTCATGTGGTGGATTGGGGACAAATAGAGGTTGACACGGATGAGACCTTCGAGGAGGGACCGTGTGCATTTAGATAATAGTGATCGAGGTTTTGTGACATGATCTGGAGTGAGGCTAGTGTTGGTGCTTATGGCGTCACTATGGAGTGGAGGTCTACGTGGGAGCGAGGACACGTGCGGGGCCACTATCCACTTTGATTTAGGGATGAGAGGTGCGTGGTTTAGTCGTTTAAGATTTAAATGGCTGTTTTACATGCATGGTAGAGGCAGTGCTAATGCATGTGTTTGATTATGATAGTTTAGAGATTTTGGGACGAAATTCCACTAGGAGAATGTAAGACCCGAAGTCTACGATTTACGGAATAAGGGCAAAATCGTAATTTTGGTTACAAAGTGTAATTTACGTTAGAAAAAATCGAATTTATTATTTAGATCTCGGATTATGAAGCAGTTTCCCTTGGGTTGGAATCATCTCGCGAAATCTATCTAACACGTAAAATTTCGTAGAATTTCGAGACAGTCGGAATTGACACGTTTTTCGAGGCATAGCGGTTCGGGTCTTGAAGTAAAAGCAGTGCTGATGAGGCAGTCACATATAACACGTAGTCATGTGCCATAAAGTGGCATAAGTAGAGAAATGATGAAAATGGGCTGACCGAGGCAGTGCGAATGTCAAGCGGAAGAGGAATTAAATGAGTAAATTGGATTAAATGAACTAAAGGACAAAAAGAGCTACAGTGCTCTTCTTCTCCAAAGTGAAATAAAAGACCAAAAAACGTGAAATTGGCTGAAAAACGGGAAGAGGAGGCAGTGAGGTCAGATTGAGATTTTCTTTAGAGAGAGAGAAACTTCTCTCTAGAAATGCAGCCCGATCAAGTCGGCCGATCTTCGGAGACAAGGAGCTTGCTCTATGCGGAGAGGGCTTCGCGTGGGTGCCGGATTTAGGGAGTTTCCTCAAACTCCGAGAGGTAGGGGTTTCTCCCTACTTGGGTTTTATTCCTTCATTAAGTACTTTTTCGATGTTTGAGCTGAATGAAGCCGTGAGGGGCCGTTTGATCAGTCCCAAAACTTGGGACCGAATTGTTGAAGTACAGTCAAACTGAGCTGTGGGCTCAAATATGGTGCTGAAATTCATAAATTGTAAATGAATTATATTGTGGCGATATGCATACAGGAGTAGGAAATGGTACGTACAAACGAGGTTTACTAGTGAGCCAGATGGTGTGAATTTTCGGAATGATAGCAGAGGGTTTCACTATTCGATAGTCTTCTCAAATATATTTTTGTGTGGCAGTGTATGGTTGAGTGATTGGTGGGTGCTTTCGTCATTGATCATTAAGTGAGCTAAATTTTGATGTATGATTGATTAATTACATGACATTTATTGTGATTGGATATTATGTGGATATGTGCATGTTTACATATTTGCATGTGATTAAATTTGTATTGGAATTGACATACATGCATTCCATATGCCTTTAGGAGCACCACAGGAGTATAGAATTGCAGTGCGTAGAGATAGTAAAGAAAATGGTTAGGGTTGTCTAAAAATATTAATTATCGGTGCGTCCAAATTAAAGAAAATATCAATGTCGGAGGCAGGCAATTGATATTCATCGGAGGTAGTCCGCAAACAGATAATGCTATATCGATCGTCGGAGACGGCTTGATTGATATATATACATGGAGGGTTGTCCCACCTAACAAAACAATGATTCTCATACGAGGCTTAGGCGGTGTGAGAGAAAGTGGAGGGACTGGGATGCGAGTTGGTCATGTAGACATTCAAGTAGGATCATGCATTTGCTTGAATGTGTCATTTATTTTGAACATTACTGCACGCCTGGGTGGAGTAGCCCCACTTAGGGCGATTCCACTGCGACGTGGCTCACTATCAAGGATCATTATTTTTCTGCAGTGCAGGGAGCGTGCGAGGCGGGCTCGTCTGAGGCAGGGTTGTGAGAAAGCGAGTTGTGGCTTTGATGATTTCATACATGTATTAGAGATTCTCCCAATTTTAATATGTGTTGTATAGAAGTAAAACATTTGAACTCTTGAACTGTTGAGATCTATCAGTTTAGTTCATAGTTGAGCATTGTTTATGGAAGTGGCCGTTTACTCAAGTTATTGGATATATTGCCTTTGTTTGGGACAGCGGTATATCTGGTTTGTATTGGGTAGGCTTCCACCGTACAAAGGAGACTGCAGTTTCGTGAAAAAAATGTCGGATCGCGACATTCACGCGGTATTCAGCGGGTTGGCCGGGTGGTCAGCGACCTTAGCTGGGGAGCCCGATAGCTCATTGTAGAGCCTAATAGCTCGGGAAGGCCTTGGCGGGGAGCCCGATAACTCGGTTTCGAGCGGGAGGCCTTAGCACCCGAGGGCCCGGTAGCTGTTTTGAGCTTAACGGCTGGGAAGGCCTTAGCACCGGGAGCCCGGTAGCTCGGTTGAGCGCGGCTCATGAGGGCGCTTGGCGTGCGAGAGCCTAGTAAGCTGGCATAGAGCAATAGATCGGGGAAGGCCTTAGCGCTAGAACCCGGTAGCTCAATTTTGAGGGCTTAACGGCTCATAAAGCGAAGAGCCGCGGAGCCATGTAGCTCGGGGAGTCGAGCGAGCGCTCGGATTGCGGGCATATTGCTTGGGAGGCTATCATGACCGGGGGACCCGGAAGTCGCTCAAATCGGCAAAAAATAAATAAAATGGCGATGAAATTGCCCGGGTGAGATCTTTATGTATTGTGAAAAGCTAAGGTTAAACTTGATACAAAAATCCACTGGCTGTGGCCCAGGATATAGCGAGGTTAAAATAAAAGGAGCCTAAGCCTAAAGTGACCCTCGACTTTGCGAAGATAGAAGAGTCAAATTCGTAGCTTGACGGGCGAGGCGAAGGAGTTGGCCTCGGATGAACAGTAGATCACAGAGGCGGGGGGGCATGAAGTGGGGGCCACGAGTACCTCCGGCCCCATTAGCCTCGGCCTCGGAGAGTAAGATTGGCTACCTCCTCATCGGAAGATGGATGTGGAACTGGAGTCTCGGAAGCTTAAGAAGCCTTTACAAGCGGAAGGCCCGACCACGGAGGCTGAAATTGTGGCCACCAGAAGCCCTGGGTCCTCACGACTTCGCTGTCCTTCACCCCTCAGGCTAACCAAAACCTCTTTGTATCTCGAGGTCCATCGAGAAACTGCAGGCTCACTCAGTGAAGTTCCTGAGGATTACGCCTCCCGAGCCTCTTGCGACCTCCAATGCGCTATCTGGCCCCGCGGTGCCCTTGACGACACCCACCAGCTCCTCTACGGCTGGCGCGAGTGCCAGGCGACCTTCACACGTGCTCGGGCCTTCTTTCTTCCATCCTCATTTCGCCCTCGCTATAGAGCACATCTTGGTCGGACACGTGCTTCATAGGCTCCTACGATCAAGTCCCTTATGGGGCTCGAAGGCCAGGCCTCTGGGGTGAAGGAAGCAACCTTAGCATAAGACCGCCCAGCCACGGCGCGGAAGCCTCGATAAGTGGCCCTCCTGCGAGCCTTTGCGTAGAGTATTTTTGCCAAAAAACAAAGTCAGCTAAGGCGAAACAATAGGAAAATATCGGCGAAAACACTTGGACGTGCCGAGAGCGGTTCCACAGGCCGAGAAAAGCCCAAGCCTCCTCGACGGACAGGGCATCCACCCTCTTGAGGTCGAAGTCACGAAGGATGGAGGAAACAGCCCCAACAGCGAGCTCCGTATGAGAGAGTAGAGAGTCCTCACTCCCTGCAGCCTCAAAGAGATCGCGATCCCTTGTCACCTCATCCGGCATTGCAGGAGGGGGCGTGGCGGCCCGCGACGTGGGGACTCTGTTGAAGTGGAAGAACCTCGAGGGGGCTCGCAGGCCTCCCAGAAAGTCTCCAGCCCCGACAGCGGATGAAGGCGAGGAAGAGGCTCCCACCTTTAAGATCTTACCCTGAGCAGGGGGGTAACCCTTTGGCGAGGTCGGAGGCTTCCGCTACGCTCCTTCCTTTGTAACACTCAGTAGAATTAGAAGCTACTCCCAGTGTGAGCTTTGAGATAAGGGGCTCCGAAATAGAAGGAGAGGAGGACTTAGAGGCAGAGGAAGCTGCGACAGGAATGGGAGAAGATCTCTGGAAAGGAAGTAGACGACCTCGCGCCGGTTGTGGGGGATATCGGCCCGGAGATGGGGGCTCGAAATATGGGGCTGCGAGGGCGCAGTCAGCTTCGAGCTTCATCTCTTCGTCTTCGGGATGAGGCTAGGGATGAACTCTGGGGAGCCATGCAACCCAGAGGCAATGTTAGAAATGCCCTATAGCCTCTGAAAACCAGGCCAAACCAAAGCGAAAGGGAGCTCACGTAGGTTCTCGGGGAGTAGTACAGGCATGCCGGCGCCAAAGTCTGTGTCCTCTCGGTCGAGGGATTGGCCCACTTGACGGGCGAGCGGTGTGTATAATGAATGCCTATGTGCGCAGAGTGCAGCGTAGCCCCAGTAATATAGTGTGTGCCAATGTCGCGGATATCGATCCACGGGGAAAGATAAGGAATTGACTACGAGTTACGCTTTTCGAATGATATCGAAGGCTGAGCTTTAAGGAATTCAATTATGGAGCTAAGCGGGCGGTGATTTAATTAAAGTCATTGTTTAAAGCCTAGGGTTATATCTCCCCCTGTCACGTTCAATGGATTGTTTTAAAGATTGGTATTCAATGCATTTTATAATACGCATGGTGAGGTGATCTTGCCTACGAGATATCCTCTCTCGAGGAGTATATCTCACCTTTTATCTCGCGAATAGAATCGAGGTATATCTCTATCTCGACTCGTGAAATGCTTAAATGTTCTACCTAGTACCACCTTCAGGTCAGGAATATCTCTATTGGCCCGAATGGTGAAGGCTACTCTCACCCGGATCCACTGAATACCCTCATCTCTCGGATCTCGGATCTCCGGTCTTGGTATCTTGTGCGGCGAACGTATCATATAATTTAAATACGGTATGGTAGGTGAAACAATTTATAAACAATTGAATAACATAAAAGATCAATCCTTAATCCATATCATATGACAGGGTTTGATGTAACCCTAGAAAGAGATCTAGAACATAATGGAAGAAAAGATGAAACTGTTTAATAAAGAAAACATTGTTCTAAAATCCGAAAATATCCGAAAAATGAAAAAGCGTTGATTCAGGGCACTTCCTCGAGAAGTCGGTGTCACTCTGCTCTCGAAACTGTGCCTCGGATTAGTACGCCTCCGTCCTCCTTGATTCGAATTTTTAATTTGCTTTTTAATGATGAGGGGGCGGATCTCGGTGACCGTCGCGGCGTGGGGCGTCGCGACTTGAACGTCGCGGCCGATGGGGGCGTGGGACGTCGCGGCGTGACCGGATCTTCATCGCCTTGTTCCCATTTGCTCCAAAATCGCTGGATTCTTTGCTCTTTTCACTTGATACTCTTTGCATTCTGAACATCGGCTGTTCTAGTCCACAAAATTATAAAATACTAAAATAAACATGAAAATGGACTGGCCCAGCTGTGAGCATAATATGAGTGTTTTAGGCTGCTTCATCCAGCGCCCGAAACTTAGTTTCTTGCTTGTCCTCAAGCAGAGCAGGCTCTAGACAGGGACACACACACGATATAATGCCTCCCAACACGAAACGGTGATGCACATCTTGAAAAATGAGGATCAATTTGGTGCGACTCACATACCCACTGTTTTGCTCATTGTTCATTGAAGGCATACAGATATTTGATTTTCGGTAAATTCGATTGAAATAGGTGAAACTGACTAGTGCATCAAATCCCATGGTGTTCAATAGCCTTTCCCAGAAATCCACATGTGCTTATAATGAGTGACCTCAGTACTATGCCTAGGTTAGATACCCCCGAGCTTAAGCTCGGCTTCGCTGATGGGAAGGAAGAAGCTAACTAGGAAAGGATAGGAGCATACCCATTTATTCATGTTCTCATACTTAGAAATTTCCTACGTACCCACAAAACACAATGGAAAGAAGACTTAGTGCCAAGTTTTAGCGAGGTGTTCTGTAGCGAGGGATCGTGGTGACTCCCCACCGAGTTGGTTAAGGGCACCCGGGCATTCGATTCCCTTCAAACTTCACCCAGAACATTCAACGAGCTCGAGGCCCAGGTTGCGTGAATGATCAAATGTACGCTCACATGTAGCGAGGCTGGAGTGAAGTCGATGACTCCGACCTTCGAGTTGGCGACCCGGGGCATTAGGCTGATAGGCCCCTCGAGGCGTGCCGGGATTGTTGGATGATCCGCAAACATTCACAATGCATATACCTATTTTTGTCGTATTTCTTTTCTTTTTCTCTTTTTCTATTGGTTTTGTATTTTCTCTTTTGGTTGGGGCTCGATGCGATCCTCTTTTGATTAGGTGTCCATCGCTCGAATGGTTCCCGAATCTCTAAGTTTACAGTCGAACTTTAGTAGTTAGTTAGCACTTATGCATACTGAAAGTCACTAGTGTGTGAGTGTGATAGAGGTTTTTAGAAGCGGTTTCTTGACTACCGAGAATTGATTCACTAGCCCTTTTTAACTATTCAACCTAATTAGAGCATCAAGCAAATGTATGCATTTGAGCAAGTTTATAGTGAACTTTCAATCCAAAATTGATCCTCAATATCCAAAATATAAGCACACGTGTATGCAATCATTACTGTCTGAAAATGTCTAAACATACTATGAGCAACTAACACATGACTTATTAACATGAAAGTGTGATGTAAAACAAACTAAAACTAAATCTAAACACCACCGATAATTGCATGCGTACCCCAAAAACAAAACACGACTAATATGCGAATAAACTAAAAAAATCTTGCATACTACGAATCAAAACAACAATAAGCAAAGAACAAAAACATAGTACCCTAAACAAAACCAAAAAAACATAGTGCCCTATCAACACATCCCCCAAGCAAAAATAACCGGTGTCCCATTTGTAGATCGCTATAGAGGGTAGAAACTCCCGAATATCAACTGCGGTGGAGGTGGTGGAGCCGGTGAAAAGCGAAATTTGGGCGGGTTTGGGCACACGCATGGGGCTGGCTGTGGCGTAGAGATGATGGCACGATTGGCCGGGCGTCGCCTCGGCCGCGACGCCTCCATGTCTGGGCGAGGTTTCGGTGCTCCTGGGTCTCGTCCCGAGAAGGCGTCAGCGGCTCGGTGAGCGAGCCGCCGGATACCGAATCTGAGGAAGGATTTGGGAGGGAGTGAAGCGCACAGTAGGTCAGCTGGGGAGGGTGATGGAGGTGGCTGGGATGGTGGTGGAGGTGGTTGGGACCGAGGGCGCGAGAATGCTCGCGGGGGATGGCGGGGATCCATGCGGGCCGTGCTCATAAAGCTCGTCCTCGTCAGGGCTCGTGACTGAATCGTAGGCCCCCTCGGGTTGCGGGACACGGTGTGTCCGACGACGGATCATAAACTTTATTGGGTGGGCGAGTGTCGGTGTGGATCGATGGCACCCAGGCTTGTTTGCCTGAGCGAATATCGGGAAAGGTGTCAGGTTCATCTTCGCATCCGGTTATGGAGGATGGCATCCTCGATAGCTTGCCCGACTATCGAATGGGATATCTGGATGATGGCGAAGTTAGCCCAGTATTTGAGTGTCACCTCACCGCGTTCGTCGTCGGGATGGCAGCGGTGATGAAATGATGCGAACCTTGGGAATGTAGGCGGAATGCTTGGCAGAAATTATTGCATGGCGCGCATTTTGATCCTCCACTCTGGGCGCAGTCGTGCAGGATGACCTCGTGGTAGTCGGGATGCTCGCGGAGGTACGTCAGAAGAAGTCCGGTGGGACATGCTCTGAGCCGTAAAACTGGTCGACTCCGGCCCGAAGTCGACGATACACCTCGCTTTCTGACCTTTTGAGGACATGGGAGCGGGTTGAAGCGTAAATTCTCGAACTACGGCTCATTCTTGCGTGGACGGGGGTTGGCATAGGCACGCCACCCCTTTAGCCTCGGTTGTCTTTCTAAAGAAATCATCGGAGGTGATGAAACCCCGCCCTCCCTTAATGAAGGATCGGTTTTTGCAAATTGTATAAAGCACGTCGCGGCGCCGTGTTTATAAAACGTGGGGCATCGAGCGGGTCGGGTCCTCGATGGGCGAGCTGGCAGCTTGACTTTGCCTCTTGCCCGGACATACTAGCTTTGGAAACGAAAAAAAAATCAAACACCTAATGTGCACCACAAAATCAACTAAATAACTACCTAGGATCAATGAAAACCTAAATGGGACTGAAAGTCTAAAAGGTCTAGTGACTCAAAATGAGGACTCTGAGAGCCTACAGACCAAGCCGAAGCAAAGAGCCCTAGACTACTGTACGAGCTAAGTCGGGCTGCAGTGGTGGGAATGCCACTATGACCCAAAGCTGGCGAAGAGGGGTGACTTACGATTCGGCGGCGAGGCCTGGGCCGGTGGGATGGGAGCTTTCAGAGCGGGTCAGGTGAAGGATGAGGATGCGAGGGTGGGTTTGATAGTGAAGGTGTGTGAGGTGAAGAGGCAAAATGGGCTATTCTTGGGGTAAAAAGCGAGGACCACGTCGCGACGTGCGGGGTGGCGCCAGCGGCGTAATGAAGAAATGCGGCCGTGCGGCGTGGTGTCTCGCGTCGCGGCACGCGGAAGAACATCATTAATCGCATTAAATTGGGTTATCGCGATCAGCGGCGTGACTTTACAATTTGGCGATCGCGGCGGTGATACCGTCAGCGGCATTGGCTGGCGAGAGTGTTAAAATGGCGTCGTGGCGTGAAATCCCGCGTCGCGGCGTGGCGAAATTTTGGCCGATATGACGTGTAAATCCGCGTCATGGCGCATTGGCGAAACGAAAATGGCGTCAGCGACGTGAAATCTCAATGGCATCTGGCGGAAGATCTCGAGTTATATCTAACACCTCAATTTTTTGAGAACTCTCCACTTGTAAACTTCCCTTTCGGACTTTGAACACTCTGCGAGCCTCATTGCCTACACCTCTGGCTCTGAAATTAAACCTGACAGCGAAATATAGCGATCATGAATGCAGCAAATCAAAATTGCTGAAAACAACAGTAGAGCGAAAACATAAACAAAGTTTTTTAGAAAACTTGGGGTTGCCTCGAAGCGCTATGTTTAATGTCGTTAGATCGGCAGCGACCACGAACTTCGATGTGATCGGGGAACTCAAACTCCTGTGATCGATTATTATCCACTTCTGTAATTTGTCGAAGGAATGACGCTTGTGCGAAAACTCGCCTCCACTTGGTAAACTGGCGTTGGGTGGCTCTTTTGTGAATGTGCCTTTCTCGAGGATGTGAAACTACGCACACTGTGAAAAGACATTGTTAAGTGAAGGTGGGACCGTAGGAGACTTGATTTCACAGGAAAAGCTTTATTGGAATTGAATAGAAGGACTTGTTGTCGTGGTGAATTCTTTACGGTGATGTTTGATTATTATTACCTGTGCCCATTTGCAATGAAGTGATGATGATGTGTTGTGTTCACCTCATATAAATCTGAGTTCGTATGCCGTTTGAACTCATCTAACTCAGCGAGTTGGGTAGCCGTTTTCACCGGCCAATCTCTTGTCCGTGTTCGGTTGTCGGAGTGGCAAATAGGCGGTCTCCCGATTCTGCGGAAGACAGCGCGGCACCATAAACAAGTGCGAGCGGGGACATACCTAAAGGAGTTTTAAATGCGGTGCGGGTATGCGGAGGCGCGTCGATACATCTTTTAGACCAATCCGCTGCTTAGGGTTGTTGTTGTCTTCTCGAGGATGTACTTGATTTCGGTTGGATACCTCACCTTGCCGTTGATTGTGGGTGGTATACAGAATGCGATGGCGTACATGCTTTTCTGAAACCTTGTCCTATTACCTTATTAATACGTACCATTATGCGCCAGTTAAAGCTGAGGAGTTCAAAGCGTGAGAATATTCTTCTTGTGAGGTGAGCCACGACCTTAGCATCATTAGTGCGTGTGAGATCGCTTCTACCCACTTTGAGACATAGTCACACTTGACAAGATGTACAAATTGCTATATGATGCGAGAAATGGTCCCATGAAATCGATCCCCATAAGTCGAAACGAGCTACCTCGAGAGATAGGATCGTGGGTGGCTCGTCCTTTACAGAGATGTTCCCGTTCGTTGACATTTGCATTTGTCACAAGTGGAAAGCGAATTGATGAGCATCTTTAAATAAGGAAGGCGATAAAGCAGGTGTAGAACCTTGGGCTGCTGTTCTCAGCCGCAAAGTGTCCACCACCACGATAGAGTGTAATGATGGTTGAGAATCTTAGGCATTTCATCTTGAGACACATCTGTATCCACTGATCGGCCACAGGTGCTGTAAAGGGTGGCTCTTCGATAGTAATGCTTGAGGTGTGCGAGAAAAACCTTTTCTTCTTCGATAGCTAAATTAAGGTCATTTGGCCCATACAGGCAAGTTCACATAATGAGCAGTACGCCCTCTTGTCCTCAATAGAAAAGTTTCTCGTCGGTCGTCGTTCAGACATCGTCTGGCCCTTCCGGTCCTTGAAGGTGGTGCCACTAGATTTTCAGTGCCCTTCTTGTCCTTGATTTCTCACATTCGAACTCTTTTGGCAGCGGGACCAAAATTGTCTGGGTTTTGCATCTTTCTTGGTCATCAAGTACTTAATGGTAGAGATGATCGATCTGTGCTGTTTGTTGCGATCAAATGGCACGAATTTGTCGGCAAAGAGACAATGGCGATAGTTCTTTCTCGGTAATTGGCATAGTGGTGACGTCGTTGAAGTCACCTTTGCATAGTAAATTACGAAAGATTTTCTCTCGTTTACGCCTGAATCGCGCCCGATCGCCAGTCGCTTGCATCGCATCATTTCGAATGGAAAAGACGATCTGGAGCTCTGGCAAATAGGGGCGAGATCGACTTATCCTTGTCTGATAAAAGCATGTACGCATTGGTGAATTGAATGGGATCCACTGGACTAACAAATTAGACAATGGTTTACTTAATGCGAAATCCTTGATAAGCACTTTATAAAATCCAGCATGGCCTAGAAAACTTAGGATCCTTTCAGAAGAAGATTGGAGGTAACTTCTCAATTGTGATCTTATGCTATCTACCTCACATCCCTGCTAAGGATCAGATGTCGAGGACAATACCCTCTTGTACCATGAAATGGCACTTTTCCCGATTAGTCTTAAATTGGTCTCTTCACATCTTGCTGATCTGACTCTCAAATTTGCTAGACAATTGTCAAATGAATTTCCCATTACTGAGAAATCGTCCATGAAGATTTCAATCGTCTTCTCTACCATGTCGGAGAATATGGCCATCATGCATCGCTGAAAGGTACCCGGTGCATTGCACAGTCCAAAGGGCATCCGCCGGAATGCGAATGTACCATAAGGGACAAAAGTGAATGTTGTCTTCTCTGATCTTCGGGAGCTATGGCAATTGATTTGTAGCCGGGTATCAGTCAGCGATGAGTATTCATAGCAGAATTTGTCGATCGAGCATCGATCCTAAGCAGCTGATGGAAAGTGATCTTTTCGAGTAGCCTTGTTCGGCTTAAGATAATCATTACAAAATTCTCCACCGTGCTTGTTCTAGAGACGGCGGTAAGATGTTGCTTTTCGATCCTGATGACGGTTGTTCCTCGCTTCTTGACACTACAGGCCCGGGGTGATCCATGCAGCATGCGAAATGGGGTAAATCACCCAGGTGTCTATGCATTTAAAACCTCTTCAGGATTTACTTCCTTCATTGTCGGGTTCCAACCTGAAACTGCTTCCAACGACGGTTTTATGTCCGTCTTCTAGTAAATACGATGCATGCATAGAAGAGGCGAATCCCTTTTAAGATCATTAGAGACCATCAGGAGTGCATGTTTGTGATCTCGAGAAGGACCCTCAATAACTTCTCTACCTCTGAATTGTAGTCAAGAAGATCTTTGAGATAATCACGGGTAAGCGTAGATTCTACCCCAGGTATGCATACTTCAAATGGTAGGTAAGAGGTTTTGTTCCATCTTGGGTGGTTGCTCGATCGATGGGGCCAGTGTTTAACTCCTTCGCGAGAGGTTCAAAGTATTTTCGTCTATTGTGTCCGAAAGAGTCCATCCATTTAACATATTCTTACGCCTCGTCCTTTCGGGTTCTCGGATTCATTCTCTTAGAGCAGTCTCGAAAATTCGATGGAGCCAATTTATTTGTTTCATATAGCCTCTACTATGTCGGCCGTAAACTGAGTATCACTTTATATTTGGGTGTCTGTTGCCTGAAGACATTGAATTTTACTTCTTAACGCCTTGTACTCTTGGATTTCGATTAAGCCCCTTTGCACATCGTCATTGCCACACTTGGTTATAGAAAAGGTCTTCTGAAAATAATCGGGTATTTCTTTATCTTCCTCCATGTACAAAACTATGAAATCTATTGGAAAGATAAACATCGACCTTCTTAAGACATCTTACATTATCCCTCTCGGATGCTTGAATCTGTCTATGATGAAGCGTATTTGTAGTCGGACGGGCTTCTCAATCTGGCAACAAGATGGATAAGGGCATAAGATTAATCTGGCACCCAATCTGCAGCGCTCTCTCAAAATAGCATTTCGATTGTGCGGGATGAGTGAAGCTGCTTTTGGATCTTTGAGCTTACAGTGGTAGCTTCCTCGAAGGATGTGTTTGCATTCTCGGTTAAGTTCTGAGTCTCAAAGTCTGCTAATCTTCTCTTACGAGACAAATGTCTTTCATGAACTTTACATATTGGGCATTTGCTCTGGGCATCGTAGAATGGAATGTTTATATCTGCGACTTTGAAAACATCCATGAACTTCGTGAATTGCTTATCCGGTTATGTTTCTTGAGGCGCGTTGTGGGTAAGGCCAGGATATGCAGCCTTTGCTTCACTAGGGTCTCTCTTGGCTTGTTCTCCTGTGGCCCATTCTTTTCTTGCATCATCTTCCAGTTACGGTTGGGTGATCTCTTCAATCTCTAACTGCTCTACGATTGGGGGTTGCACTTGTGATTCGATTCTCTCACGAGCTTCTCAGGCGTGGCTTGCTTTAACGTGCTCATTCCCATCTCTTCTTGGGTTTACCTGCGAATTATTTCGTGAGAAGGGTTGCCTTTACGTAAAGTAAACGCCATTTGGCCCATTTGTGCCTCGAACTCCTTAGTGTGTTTGCCAGTTGTTTAAGCTGGGTTTACTGCTGCGCATGTTCGCCTTAGTCTCATTCATAAGCGCTGGAATCGAAGTTAACATCGTCTTTGGAAGCTATCTAAATCCAGTTTCTTTCGGGGGTGGTTCATTGGCTGGTTTGATGGCATATTGTTACGGTTATTACGCCGTCCATTACCCTTGATTGTTTTGATTATTACAGTTCTGATTGTTCACGCCACCCCTTGTCCACGGTCGGATTACGGTATTTATTGCCTCCATATCTGATTCTTCTGCTTTGTGATTGATTAGTTAAACCTCGATCACGTCTTGGAGCTTGCCCGCTGTGGGTTTTCTTTGGCCCGACGTCTACCTTCTTATCTTGTCCTCCACGAATTCACCTGACTCCCATGGGTGAATTACGTATAGCATGTCTTTGTTCCTATTTCCTTTGTTAGTTTGTTTAGTCGGTGAGCCACATGATTTACGGATTGTTGAGGACTTCATTGTGTGCCACCAAGTGTTTGCGGTGTAGCCTTCTCTACAGGCCAGCGATTAGTGTTGGTTGCGGCATCTTCCGATATCTACGTACGCTGGTCTGTGGTTTCTTCATCAATGATCCTCGGTGAGGCATACATCATTGTTCGATTGTATTTCTCGGACCATTGTAGAAGGTGTGGACTTGCATCCATGCGGTTGAGTGGGTGGTGAGGACACTTCCTCGATAATTCCTTGGACATCCCAGTACCTACGCGGGTTCTCCCCCTACAGTTGACCAAGCGTATTGATCTCTTGCACGAGTTGTGCGATCTTGAAGTGGAAAGAACTTGGTCGAGAAACTTGTACCAACTAAGTTCCATGTAATGGTAGTCGGTGGTGACTAGTCGGCCGATACTTCAACTCACATCCCAGGTGAAGTGGGAATAGCGAAGTAATCTTAGGGCTTCTTCGATAACTCAGTTGTACTTGATGGTATCGCGAGCTTGAAGTTAAGTCGATCGTGTTGATTCTCATGGGGTAGTCCATTGGAACGATATGTTACGAAGCATACATGCATGTTGACTTCAATTCGAAATTATTTGCTTGAATCGGTGAAATGAGTCGATCATTGTCTGAACAATGTTGGTGGTAAAACAAACTCATCCCAATAGCATGTAGGTCATGCAGTTTGTATAAATGGCACGGCGCTTGAGTTCTATTTACGCTTCTTTGTGGTTGATTTGTTCCAGCATGAAAATCTTGTGCCGGTGTTTTCCATGGTTATTGAGTTCTAATACATTACGTTCTGCAATTTCTCGTATGATAAATGCGAGAAGTCTTTGCTTTCGAGGATCACCGCAGTGTTGATTAATTCGATTTTCTTTGTCGCATGTACTCATGAAACACAATACTTTGCAATAACACCTGAACTAACAAAAACGATTACCAGCACTTGTAAAAATATAGTAAATAAAAATTGAGAATACTATCTATGTGCTCACTTCTACATATCAATTTAAACCTTTCCCGTGATGAAGCGTGAAAACTTGGCGGTAGAAAGCGGTGTGTATAATGAATGCTATGCTTGTGAGAATTGCACGCGTAGCCCAGTAATATAGTGTGCAATGTACGGATATCGTCGCGGGGAAAGGTAAATTATTCTGAGTTACGCTTTTCGGACAATATCGAAGAATGACTTTAGAGGAATTCAATTATGTAAAGACTAAGCTGATTTGTTGATTTAATTAAAGTGTTGTTTTAAAGCCTAGGGTTATATCTCCCCACATCACGTTCGATGGATTGTTTTTCTAAAGAGATTGTTATTGATACATTTATAATCTTTATGGTGAGGTGATCTTGCCTACGGATATCCTACTCTCGAGGTATATCACTTTATCTACGCAGAATAGAATCGGGTATATCTCTGTCTGTTCGATTGTTAAAATCTTCAAAATGTTCTATTACTAGACTACCACCTTCGGTCAGGAATATCTACATTAATGAATCGGTGAAGAACACTCTACCCCCGAGATCCACTGAATACCCTCGTCTCTCGAATCTACCGGGATCTCGGTCTTGGTATGTAATCTTGTGAAACATTATCATATAATTTAAATGGGTATAGAGTGGAGTTGACAATTTATAAACAATTGAATAACATAAAAGGTGATCCTTAATACATATCCATATGGCGGGTTTGATGTAACCACAGAAAGAGATCTAGAGAGCATGTGGAAGAAAGATGAAAGCTGTTTAATAAAGAAAACATTGTTCTAAAATCAGAAAATATCAGAAAAATGAAAAAACGTTACAATTCTAGGAGCACTTCCTCGAAGTCGGTGTCACTCTGCTCGAGCACGTACTCTAGGATTCGTAAGCCTCCGTCCTCCTTTAATTCGAGCCACAATTTGCTTTTTTTAATGATGAGGGGCGGATCTCGAGGCGACGTCGCGGCGTGACAGTACTTCATCGCCTTGTTCCCATTTACTCTGAAATGCTTCCGGGTTCTTTGCTCTTTTCACCTCGATGCTCCTGCGTTCACAAGACATCAACTCGATTATTACAGTCACCAAAAATTATAAAAATCCTACAAAATAAACATGAAAATGGGCCAGTGAAGCGAGCATAATATGAGTGTTTTAAGGCGCCATCAACTCCCGATGTGACTAGCTATGAGCAATAAGCTCCTTCCAGTACTTGTGGGAGGACATGAGATCCGAAATAATCAACTTGGCATTTGGAACGCGGGATATAAAGGGAAGCCTTGACAAGTTCCTTAGCGTGAAGAAGTCTAAGAGCGGTATACTAGAATACCCGAGCCATTTGTCCCAAAGCATTGCATGACTGCGAATCCGAGTTGGAAAGGCGGGAAGAGCGGGATGTTAATCTTTATGGAGACCACTTTTTATCAGGGATGTAAAGGAAGCGGAGTAGATTCTCGACGCCACTAAAAAACTACACTATCTTGGGCACTTGAATGACGTAGGTGGTTAGCACGTCGGGCACCAAACTGGATCTGACGGGGCCCATATCAGACCCTGAAGATCTCACCATATAAAGGTTCGACAGGTGGGGCCCACGACCTCGGCAATTACGTATGCGCGGCCCTCAAATATTGAGCCATAGGATATTGGTGCATTAGTTTTGCCCTTGCCGCACCCAGGGAAAGGAGGCTCTGCAGAGACGACTTAGATGAACACCACCTGGCCCAGTGTCATACTCGCCACGGTCCACCTAAACTAGACGCCTCGGGGGGTCTCTAATGCGAAACGGAAGAGCGACCAGGGGGTCAGGGACCCTAGGGAGATATGCAGTGCTAAATAAGAAAAAAAAATCAGAGAAAATGCGGGAGCTGACCTAGCGAGCCACTAGAGTCGCGAGACTTGAAACCAAAAGACAAAAGAGAGGAAAGAGCGTGCAGACGAGGAAACAAGGCGAGGACGCACGACCCCGAAACCCGGATATCGAGGACCACCAAAGTAGTCTGAACAATGGCTGGATTGAAATTCGGGAAAAAGAGCCCAGACTTGTAGGCCAGAAGCGAACGAGAGCAAGTGCGAATGGTGAGAGGGACGTTTAAGGAGGCTAAGAGCCCTGGCCAGAAATATACGAAAATCGAAGCCATCATTATCACAAGACATTGGACGATAAAAAAGCCCTAATCAAACCCTTCCTGAGTAGCCACATGGGAATCACACTTGATTAGAAGCGATCAAGCCTTACTCTCGCTCGAACTTTAGTGAGAGCTAGAGTATTGATCGGGTTTGAAATAAATGGGCGGCGCAGGCTGAAACCACGACGAAGGCCCATTTCGAAAGGGATTAGAAGTAAGCTAGTACCAGGTCATGGAGCTACTTGATGGCGTCCCACAGGCTATAGGCCCAGCAAGGGGCCAAATTCACCCCTTGATGTAATCGAAAAATTCGTATTAGAAAGCGCAGTCTCCACCAATTAGGAAGTAGGATGTTCATAATTGTACCATCAATTATCGCAGCCCAGTAATCGGTTCTGATAAGAAAAGAAAAATCTCTCGCGATGGGAGGGAATATCGATTCATCATCCAGTAGGAAGTGATCATGATGACCCATTATAAATGCAGGCCACCTAGTGATTGAAGGTATGCCTGAAACTGTTCCTTAAGCGGTTGATCTTCTCTTCGGCTGGAAGGCCCGGCTTAATGATCATTGAAAGGCTCTGAGGCGATCCATTGATCCTTTTTGTTTCTTATTTTTTTGCAGGAGAACTGGCGTTCGACAATTCAGTAATGACTCCCCATTGATTAATTGAAAAAGCATCATAAAAAATAAACAAGAAAAATAACCAGAACAATGATATTTACGTCAATGGATAAGGATATATAAAAGGAAAAATAATATTACTGATTTAAACTTATAATAGATCAATAGTCCAATATAGAAATAGCTAAAAATCATACATGATGAAACAATATTTAGGTTAAAAGCATAATAAATTGGTATAAAGCCTATAAATTTGATAATATAGTGACTATAATATTTGCGACTCTAGTTATTTAACATACTAACGACCATAATTTGATATATTAGATTGATCGAGATCGCTTTACACATTTTGATTAGCCCTCTCGTATAGATAA
Source organism: Tetrastigma voinierianum (assembly GCA_016808115.1). Classification (NCBI taxonomy): domain Eukaryota; kingdom Viridiplantae; phylum Streptophyta; class Magnoliopsida; order Vitales; family Vitaceae; genus Tetrastigma; species Tetrastigma voinierianum. The sequence continues at coordinate 164,046 of JAEQBH010003709.1, forward strand.
AGAAAGCGTCACATGAGCGTGACAATATCACGTCGTAACAAACGGCGACAAATAAGCGTTGGTAAATAACGACAACCTGAAAAACAATATAAAACCTAAATCTTCGTGCAAATAACTGCTTAATTAAGCAAGAAAATTAAAGAAAATGATGCATATAGATGATTTTGGGCGAGAATGACGAAACAAATCATAACATTTAAGGGAAAATGATTTATAAGAAAACAAGATGAGAGAAAAGAAAGAGCAGAGCTAGGGTTTTAATATATATTGCGAGGAAAATCACGTAATCTGATGCGAGTATGATCAAGGTATAGGGGGGGATCTTCGTAAATTTGTCATATTCAGTGTTATTATAAATACTCTCCTATGTAACCTTATTTAAGTGTTAGCAAAATTTAAAAATGGATTGTTAAAATTGGATGTGAGTGCTATGCAATTCATGCTAATCTAGTGTGTGTTCTTTTTTTTTTTTTTCTCCATTTTTAATCAACATTGTTGCATGAATCACAAGATACATTTATTACCTTTGAAAAAAAATTTCTTTTTATGATTTTTTTTTTCATGTAAATGTTTTGGCCTATTATGCAAGTGTAAAAAACTTATAGAATTGGAATATTTGAGTTCACAAATTTTGGTAGGGACATAAAAAAGGGTAAAAATTGAAGGTTTTAGACTTATGAAACAAATTGATTAGAAATCAATATGAAAATAATGACCAATTCTTCTTGAAAAATGGTTTTTTTTTTTTTTTAACAATGAAAATTGAAAATTCATCGATTCAAAAACGGTAATACCTTTACATTTGAACACGTAAATCAAACTGTTAAAAATATTAGAGGATGACCGACATCTAGTTAATAACAGAAGAAGCGACCCGAGCTGGAATGATAGATAATCATAATATCTTGGAATTAGGGGGTGTGAGCGTGTTGAGTTGGTTAAGCGATTCTGGGTTAAGCGGGTGATGGGTGAAAAACGTAAACTGAACCGCGACCGTTTGTCGCGTGTTAAGCGGGTTGACGGTTGCGGGCCGTTCGTGCCGCCGCAGCCACGTTAATCTCGGCGGTTGTCGTGTCGGTTAATCGTGTCGCGTTGAATTTTGACGGGCCTAGTAGCGACAATTGGTAAAACGGCAGTAGGAAAGCGGTGTTAAGCGGGTAAGCGGGTTAACATGTCTCGCACCCAGAACACGACAGTTTATTAAGCGTGTTAAACGGGTTGGCAGTTTATCACCCGAGCCGTTTAGGTCTCACCCGAACCCGTTTAATCGGTTAATAGTGTGGGTTAATCATTAATAAGTGTTGAATTTACGACGAACTTTACTTAGAATACCTAAGATTTCATGTCGAGTAAATGTAATGACAAGATTTTATGTGACTTTCAATGCGATCGAGAAATATGCTTGTCGTATGAATCCCACCCACAAAAACCAACGAACAAGTATTACTTGAATGTCGTAATGAGTGGCGACAAAAATATAAAAAAATAAAAGAAAATAAAATGAAAACTCAAATCGAGTGGAAGAAATCATTTTATTGTTGAAGAAAACACATATCTAAGTAGACGAAACAATGAGATTAGTGAATTCAAGCCAATGAAGACCAAAAAACCATCCCTCCTTTATAACAAGGATGAAAATAAAGAATGAATTAAATTGGGGTTTCATATGAGAGGATGGGGGCAATATTCTTGAAAAATAATTGATTATGTAAATAGTTTCATTGTTTGGAGAGAAAAACTTATGTTGGCATAGCCCGATTAAAAAAAAAACAATATATTAAATAAAATAAAATAAAAATTATAAAATAAAGAATAAAAATCAAGTCTTGTGAAATACAATCTCCTTAAGACATATTCAGATTATCTACCAATGCTTTGAAAATTCCAAGTTGTCTATTTCTCATGATAAAATGATTGTCGAATTTTCAGCAAAAACTTATAGTTGTCAACGAGGGTGGTTTGAACCGAAATTCCTCGATATATCAATTAATGGCATGAAGCACCTAAAATTAGGGGAATAAAAATCAGTTTTCCCAAACAATCCAAACTGGAATAAAGCCACCAAAATTATAAAACATTTGGGAAAATAGAAACCCACTCCCTCAAACAATCCAAACATGCAATAAAGACACCAAAATTATGGAAACTTGTAGTGGCTAGTAACCTCACATTTAAAGCGAAGGAGACGTTTGTTTTTTTACTTTTTAAAAAAAAAATAATTTGCTTTCAGAATTTAGTTTGTTTGTTTTTATATTTTTATATGAGCTTTTTAATGAGGAAATTTTAAAATTGCATTTGTGAATAAAAAAAAAACTAAACTATTTGGCTTTTTCTATTAAAAAAGAGTTATATTTAAAATCGTCTAACATATTTTTTAAATCTTTACAAAATATTCTAAAATATTTAAAATACACACATCATATTTTAAAATAACAATCTGGATATTTTAAAGGAATAATCTGAATAATCATCAATATATATTTTAAATTATTAATTTTATATATCCTATTTTATTAGAATAAATAAGATAAATATAATAATAGTTTTAACAATGATAATAATCAAATTTTGATCCTGTAATTTTATCGTTTTTATTTTTATTTTTTTATTAATATGTTTAAGATGTTATACAATTTATCAGAATAAAATTTTTCCAGTTTATCATATTAGCATTTTTTCAGTTTATTATAAGAATAAAGTTAAACAAATTATTTTCTTGATATAATTAAGATGTTAATTTTAAGTATACAAAAAACAAACAACATGCTTAATTGAAATATAATATTAAAAAAACAAACAACTTCATACTTAATACTATTAAACCTTATTAAATCGTTGTTTAGATAAAAAAGTTTTTTGTTGATATTCGGTAAAAAAATAAACGCCCATAACCATCGTGGCTGGGACCCCATCACGCATATCTCTTCTCCATATTTCCTCAATCCACCTCTCTCTCTTGCCTCCCTTTTGTGCGCTCTGCTTTATTTGTCGAATTGACCTTGTGCGATTAAGCAAGCGCGGTCTTAGGCGATTAAACGAGGTTTGAGTGAGGCACAAAACGGAGTTAATTGATAAGCGAATCAACCCATTTAACACGTTTAATAAGCGAATTAGTGTCACGGGTGAGACATACTAACTTAGTTTATAGCTTGGATTTACTAGTTTAAATAAAATTAATAAATTAATATATTTTTAAAAAGTAATCATTTTTTTATCTTGACCATAGAAAAAATATATCATTTTTTAATAAATTAGTATTATTACATTTTTGTGTTAGTTTATTTAGTTTTATGAAGTTAACATTTTTAAATAAACGGGTAAATGGTTAAGCGGGTGGTTTGAGTGTTAAATGGGTTAAGCAGTGGTAGCAGCAGTGCAAATGGGTCAAAATGAGTGGTTTATGGAGTGGCAGAACCCAACTTGAGCGCAACCGTTTAAATTGGAAGCAGTGTTAAGCGGAGTCGTGTCGTGTTACTCGTTTATTAAACGGTTCGTGTTCGTGTTTCGATTTTTACCGTTTTATTCAGCAGTAATAGGTATCTGAGATTCCCAATGTTTCTGTCTGGATTTAACATGTAGTTTAACCCATTAACACGTTTGACACCCTGCTCTCACCAGCAGGCCTCGAGCCTCCCTCCCATCCCGACATCCATAGTCGTACTTGAACCACCCTCTTAATTTTTTTTTATTAAATTTTATGTATAAAAATTAGTTTGAATAATATTTTTTATCTTTAAAAAAATTATGTTTTGTATTAATATAAAAATATATATTTATAACCCTAATACTCTAGCTAAGCTAAATATTTTTCGTATGGGAACTACCCCTGCTCCTCCCGATTGGGATCAAACAGAGCTTCGCTGGAAGAATATTTGGACGTCACAGTTCTAGACTCTGGCGAGGATCTTAGCTCATGTAGTTCACCCCCACATCTTGCCGCGCGTACTTTGAAGCCGGGCTCAGTTCGAGGCTGCGTATCTCTATATCTTGGTACCTGGCTTTCCATTGGGAGTTGAACGTTGGCGGTTTTGGCTCTTGTTGGCCAGATGGGCGTGTACCAGGCTCGACCCTAGTGAGCTTCTGACACTAAATAAATGAGCCCACACAATCCATTTCATTTGCATTGGGTTTCATTTTCTGTTAAAGCCTCATCTGTCTTGCGTTTTGAGAGAGGCAGGAGTTACGGTTGACGATAGCCCGATCATAAGAAGTGCTTTCCATACTTTTACAGTGTTAGGATATCAAATTTTATGTCTTGGGAGGCAATTGCCCGAAGCTGAAGCCTGCTGCGAGGCGATAAGTGTCTTAGGAAATTGTGTTAACCTGAACAGTGTTTCTGATTCTTTTAAGCAGGTTCTATCTTATTGCTTTAACTTTTATTACATTTTGGTTTACCAAGCGGGTTTCTCATAGTCATGCGTAGCAGGTTCGATTTATTCTTTTACAAGCAGTTTTCATAAGCGTTTCATTTTGTTAAACAAATTACACATTATATTGATTATGATTATGTCTTAAAGACAATTTATTTTATTTTTTTTACATAAATATCGGTTTTAATCTCTCGGTTCATACATTCTAAGTTCGACCCAGAAAAATTCAATGATTCTTCTTTATAGACACAGGAACTGAAAACTACAGGATTATTTAATCACGGTTTATCTGAAGAACACCAAACTTCTGCACTGTTTTGATTTAATATTGTTTTATTGCTCAGAATTTGGTTCAGTCATTTCTTAAATTTAATATATTGTTACATAACTTGATGTAGCTCTTGGTCTACTCTCTTGTGTTTTCCTCATGACGCATGTTATATAGGCCTTGATATTTGTGAGTCATGGAAGAAGCTAGGAAAATTTTAATGGGACCGAGTTTAAAGGTTTACAACAAAAGGTGTTTGTTCTACGACCACCTTAAATTTGGCCGAATTTCTTTTAGGGGTTAATACGCATTGAAGGAAAAAATGAAAAAGAAAAGAAACGATAAGCAGTGATTAAGTAGAGCATAGAGCATGTGATTTCCTGAATGTCGCAGCTACATCACGAATGGCCCAGATGACATTGTTTAATGTGTATTCTTCAATCTTTGCTGAGAGAACCTTGAGATCCTTGACAAAAATACAAGGCGAGGGATCACGGGACTCAAGTAGGTTTGTAGTGGGAAAATTCCTAGGCCTGGATATGCTTGAGTTCAGGCTGTGATCATCAGTTGAGATGTACGATTAATTTTGCATAACATACATGCGGAGGGATGTCTGCAGGTAGATCCTTCAGTGGGTACGCAATTATTGAAAATTGTCACCCGCATGGAAGATTCAAGAATTACCTAAAGCATAGCGGAAGGAAATGGAACTTGAAGACTTGGTAGTGAGGTTGAGAATGAGGGAGGAACAGTGCATGCGAGAAGAGGCGGGCAGGCCGTCATGGAATCAAGGCGATATTGTGGAATAAGGGCGGACCTCCCACAGCGCGAAGAGGAGCTTCTGTGCTTGTGGTCCCGAGCAAGGTCCTATGAAAAGTTCAGGCGAGTCTTGCTGTGTGCAGCCAGCGAGGACAGTGCTGGAATTTGTCATGAGTCGCGAGACAGAAAATCCCAGAAGAAATGCCCTCTAGCCAATGGCCATTTGAAGTGAGTAGTGTGCTCCTGCATGAACCACCGGTAAGTAGTCTCAGAGGTGAACTTCAGGGTGGCGGTGATACCAAGGAATGGTGGGTGGACCACGGGTACACTCGTCGTGTTTGCTCGGGAACCGAAGATGTTCTCGTCATATGTAGCATAGATGTGGAAACGACTCTTGTGGGCAACTCTCTTCCTCCAGGGTTGACCGAGGAAGGTGGTATTGAAGATGACATCGGGTAAGGGAACTCACTCTCGATGATGTATTGCATGTGCTTGAAATTCGAAAAAATCTAATTATGCAGATCAACTGTTAAGTAGAAGGGCTTGAGTTAGTGTTTGTCTCAGAACTGACTTCAACTCTTAAAAATGGGATATATGTGGGAAGGGGTACATGACAATGACTCTTCAAAATGAATGTATTGTGTACCTCTATTAAGGGGAATATTATGTGAGCAATTCTTACGCATATGCTTGAATCTTCAAATGTGTGACATGGTAGACTAGGACATGTTAATTATGATACATTACGCAGATTAATCAATATGGAATGTTTGCCCAAATTTAAACTAGATCCAAATCATAATTGTGAGATTTGTGTGGAATCTAAACTTACGAGAACTTCTTTCGATCAGGTGAAAGAAGTAGTGAACCTACAGAGTTAATACATTTGGGAATACGTGATCTAAAAATTTATTCAAGCGAGAGGTGGTAAAAATATTTTCTTACATTAATTGATGATTGCACAAGATCTTGACCCATGTTTACTTATTGAAGTAAAGATGTGAGGGCGTTGGAAATGTTTCAACATTTGAGAATGAGGTAAGAGAACCCGACTTGATAGGAAAATCGAGGTGATAGAAGTGATAGAATTGGTGAATACAGGCTTTTAACAGGTGATTTTAATTACTAACATAGTATAATACAACAAACTCTGCACCTATTCACCTCGACAAAATGGGGTTGATGAGCATTAGAGCAGAACTTTAAAAAATGATGGAATGCATTACTATTAAGTTACGGACTACCTCGAAATTTGTGGGGTGAAAGCGATTCTTATGATTATATTCTCAGTGAATACTCGAGAAAACCAATAAATCCCTGTATGAGTTATGGAAAGATTAGAACCTTCTTACAAATAACAAAGTGTGGAAGTGTTTAAATTTAAGTGATGGTACCTACACTTTAAAAGGTTAAATATGACCCAACAGTTGATTGTGTTTCAATGGTTATGCACATAATAGTAGTGCGCTATCGTTTTCTAATTCATAAATCGAAAATTTTCGATATGCATGTCAATACTATTATAGATAAGATACATCTTTCTTTGAAAATATATTTCCTTACAAATCCACGAGGAGTTGAACTTCGAGTAAAAGAATTCATGATGCTACTGATAGAGCGTGATCAGAAATTTAACAGATGATGATGAACCAGAAGCCTTGTAAAAGTAAAGCGAGTCAAAATCCTTTTGGTTTAAATTTTATAGCATTATTTGTTAGAAGATGAGCCTCAGAAGCTTTAAAGGAAGCAATGTCAGGAGCCTGGCTCCATATTGAAGAAGTATAAACGATGAAGTAGATCCATCTTGAAAATCATACACAGGAGCCCAGTGGATCTTCCATTTGGGTTTGAAAACTCTCCCCAGAGATATAAATGGATATTCAAGAAGAAATAGCGGATGGATCTGTTGATAAATATAAGGCCGGACTAATTATCAAGGGTTCACAGAAGCAAAAAGAAGGCTTGATTATTTATTACCTATTCACGATAACGAGAATATGTCAATTTGAATGTTATTAGCTATTACGGCTATACCTGATCTTATAAGAATGCATCAGTAGGATGTAAAGGCGACTTTCTTAAAGGTGGCTGGAAGAAGAAATTTACGTAGAGCAGCCGAGGTTTATTGTTCAGTGAAAAAGAAAGAATTTATTAAACTGTTAAATCCCTTTACTTTGGTTAAGCAAACACTGAAATGCGATGTAAAGAGATTTGACAGTGTAATCATGAAAAATGGATTCAAAATCAGAGTGTGACAAATGTGTATTGGGAGAACAGAACATGGGTTTGTCATTATTTGTCTCTATGTTGATGATATACTCATTATGGGTAGCAATAAGTAAAGTCATTAAAACTACCAGGAACAAATGATAAGTTTGTAGAAAGAGCTTAGGTGTTCTTAGATGTAATGTTGGGATAAAGATCAAGAAACATCAATTATACTAATATTATCTGATCACGGCCATTTAGAGAAAATTCTTAAGAATTTAAACAAGATGATAGCGTTAATGAGAACACTATAGATGTAAATCTACATTTTATCAAAATAATAGCAAATACATCCACTGACAAAGAATATGCACAAGCAATTAGAGCTGATGTATATCATGAATTGTACTATCAGACATAAAACTACGGCTGTCGTAAATTGAGTAGATACCTGAGTAATCGGTGACCATTGGAAGGCAATAGTTAGAGTTTTGGTATTGAAAATACCAAAACTATGGATTGCACTACTCGAAATATCCAGCGATTTTGAAGGATAATGTGGCCCCTTGAGTGGATATCGACAAAGAAAGACTCGAAGTCATGATGGTATCTACTTACTCTTAGTGGTGGGTAATTATCTTGAAATATTCTAAACAAGCGTGCATTGCTAGATCCACGATGGAATCTTGATTTACTATGCGCTAGATCATTGGTGAAGAAGCGAGTGGCTTACGTCATTTCTTAAATTTTCCAATGTGGCCTGACATTACTTCTTATCTGCATTCATTGCGACCGGTCAGATGAATAATTGGTAGAGGCTTGGTGTATATAACGACCAAGTCTCGAAATATTTGTCGAAGACATAATGCGAGTAAGATGACTTCTCAATGGTATTATGACCATTGAATACATAAGGTCGAGAACATTGTGGATCAGTTCAGCAAAGGTTGACAGGAGAAGCAGTAAGTAAATCGTCGAGGGAATGGGTTTTAAAGCACATACACTAAAGAGTCGCCATAATGGCGATGACCTATTTATTTGGAGATCCACGAAGCTAGGTTCAAAGGACAAGCTGAATTTTGTGTGACTCATTAAAGATCACTACGGAACAAAAACCTCCTACTCGTTCCTATGATTGGAATAGTGATGTATGCGGCGTGAACGGGGTGAAACCGCAGTTTTAATGATTCTTGTAATCTTTGTTCTGTTGAGTGGGGTATAGATCTGTCACTTAAAGAGTCACTATGTGAGTGAGAAATGGGTGGTTTTGTAGAATGATAAAGGCTGGTCGCTGGGAGCACTCCTTAGGCAAGAATTGTTGGGCCCAAAAATGAACCGCGATCGTGAGGAACCCAGTAATGGAAGATTGTGTGGCAGATGCTGTCTAGGTTTACCTGAATGGATTGGAACGATTCCAGGGGACCTCATGTTCAGCGATGATCGGTAGCAGATAGCATTTCACGAGGGAGGTTCAAGACCCTGGCTTCCACCTTCCTACATATAGAAAATTTCAACTAAACTCTCTTGGTGTCGACTATGTCATTTGCATTAATTTGATCCGATTTCATTCATGTGAGGATTGTTGGAAAATGGGTTTTGAGCATAATAAATTAACTATCTTTGAGCTAAAATTAAATGGTCCCACAGAGCTCTTTTAGTGGTTCACAGCAGAATGTGTTCTCCTCCATGAGGAGATAGAATTCACTCTCTTGAGTTACTCCAATAATTAAGAAGTGAGTGAAGTACCTTGAACAGCCGCGTGAAAATGGAAACAAAGGTTTAAGCATGAAAGAAAAGCGTGTCTCCATCGGATAGAATGAGACTTTTAAAGAGGGTATATATACACCTACCTTGTAGTTGGGTTTGGGCCCCAAGGGGCCTCCTAGTTTTGTAGAAGGGGGAGGACCTAGCTCATGCTTGGTTCCACGACACGAGGCACCATTGCCGTACCGAAATTTGGGCTCGGGTTCGGGTTCGGGCTGTGTATATATATACATATCCTTAAATTTTTTGGCTTACCATTGGGGTTGGCATGCGTTTGAAAGCAGATTTGATTTAATGGGCGTCTTCTCGACCCGCGAGCGACCCGCGACCACTAGCCGAAGCTTCATGATTGTACCCAGCAGTGTGAAGCGGAGTCTATATATAAGGCAGCGCGATCATTCATTTTGCATTCGTTCGTTTTCCTGTTAAATATCATCTTCATTTTGAGAGACCGAGTTATGCACTAGTTCTGGTTCGACAGCCAACCATAAGAAGTGCTTTCTTTTGTGTTGGAGAATCATTTTATCATGGGGAGCGGTGCCCGAGTACCGACGTGGCTACGAGGCGATAAATTGTCTTAAGGAAATTGTGATCGACGTAAGACTTGACCATTCTGATTACTACAAGCGGGTTCCATCTTATTTCTTTAACTTTTTATTATTTTGTTACCAAACGGTTTCTCACTCTATACGATAGATTCCGAGTTTATTCGTTACATGACAGTTTTCATTAACGTTTTATTTGTTCTATTCGTTCTGTTATATTGATTATTGATTTAACATGAGCTGCATTCCAGTCCATGATGTCTTGCATGGTAGAGGTATTGATGTGAACCTCGTATGCTTTCGTGGTTGCGAGATCCACTCAACGATGCGGATTATCCCTAAGACCTTGAGCCACATTGAAAATGACCACAATCCCTTGACTATATATTGAATCAATAGTCGTAAGTGTAGTGTAAGTCCTCATCCCTTGGTTATAGGCAACCAAAGTCATAAGAACAAAGTAAAGAGACAGAACCTGGGTCCCTTGATTGTAAAATCGAGAGTCGTAGGTTTAACTACGGTTAACCTTGATAGGCTCGAGTTCATGAAATTGAAAGAAGAAAAACCTCACAAAGAGTATTGAATTCCATTCAAGTTGTCTTTGGAGAAAGCTTACATCAAAGGAAGCACATATAGAGTTTGAGATACCCTAAGGACTAAGAAGAAAGGAAAAATTATACGGATCCGCTCGGCGATGCGGATTATCCACAGGACCTTCAAACATTTGAAAATGACTCAGTCCCTTGACTATATTGAGATCAGGCGTAAGTGTAGTGTAGCGTCTCGTCCCACCCTTTAGTTATAAGCTGACAAAAGCGTAAGAACAAAAGGGAAAATAACCGAATCATGTCCCCTTGATTATGGAAAGTCAGAAGCCAAGTAGGTTTGGCACTATAGGGATTAAGCCTTGATGGGGCTCAAAAGTTCTCCATGAGAATCGAAAGAGGAAGAAAAACCTCGCAAAAGATTATTAAATTCATTTCAAGTTGTCTTTTGAAGTTTACTTCAAGGCCTTATAGAGTTTGAGATAACCTAAGGACTAGAAAGAAAGGAAAAACTTGTTGAAATTTCCATGTTGACAAATCTGACTTACTTAAATGAGGGTGGAAGAATTACCAAACCAACATGGAGGTAATTATCCTTATCTTGTGGAAACTTACATGATATTAACTAGCAATAAAGGGAATCGATCGACGAAAAAAAAAAATCATAAAAGAGACAAAATTAATAGTTGATGATTTACCCCATAATGGAAAGTTATCAAGTTTTGACCAAAAAGTTGAATTCTTCCAAAAATAAGCCTCTGATTGAGCATAATTGATGAAGCACTAATTTACTTGCTTCTTTTGTCCCTTTTAATTACCAAATTCGTGTGGATGATCACCATCAATAACCTTGATGATATTTATGATCTTTTGGACTTCTTTGTGGCTCCCAATTCCTCAGAAGGCTTGACTTGGCCCAAAATCTTCTTATAATGTTGGGTTGGCCCAAATGAACTCCTTCACGAGCCCATTTAGTACCTCTTGAAACTTCTTGGCCCTTGCTCTTGTAATAGCCCAATTGGCATTTGAAGCAGATCACTTGTTCTTTGATTCTCGTAGCTCCACTCCTTGCCGAAAGATTAGGTCCTCGAATCTTAACCATATGTTGATGACAAAATAAATACACATTTTCCCTGAGCCATCCTTTGGGTACAGTAGTATATAAAACACATGTATAATTAATTCCTCACTTTACACATGAACTAATTAATTCCTCACTTGACACATTTAAAAGCTCCTTTGTTTTCTCGGTGGCAAACTACTAGGACTATCCAGAGATACATCCTCGAACTCCACATAACAAAGAAGAAGTAACATGAGCGAAAGTAAGATTGTTAATGTTCAAAAGCGTCTCTTTGTACAAAAGTACAAACATAGGCTCGTTATAATAAAAAACACTCTTGATCTCAATCTTTTTTGTATAGAAACTTTCTTTTCTTTTGGTTTCCTCTTCTTTTTCTTTGTTATTCTCTTTAACCATTCTTTTGTTGCCTTTTTTTCGTTGTTCCACATTTAAATCTTTTTTTCTTTCACTATTTATTTTTGCAATTTCTTTTACTCTTGTTTTCTTTTCTTTCTTTTCTTTCGGTCTTTTGGAATCACACTCTTGCATTAACCTCCACTTGATCTTCCTTACACAGTTATCGATGGTACAAAAGTTACAAGCTTCTTGTCATTCATGAAACTAAGCGATTCTTGACCGTTACGGTTGGCTCTCACATCAAATTGCCGAGGCACGCTCCAGCAGATAAGCAGAAAAACATGCATATGGACAACATCACAAGGAACCTTATCATGATACTGATTGAAAATTTGACACGCACATAACTTCCACTTCCACTGTCTTTCAACCAGCGCAGCTTTTTAAGGCTTAAGGTGTTCAGTGTTGGTAATTATAGCTTCTCGACTAACAAAACACTAACAACATTAACCATGACTCCATATCGATAATCAAACTACAACTGTATTATTAACATGTGACAGTATGGGAAGGAACATGTTCCGTGTTGTTGCTCAGCGGCATACTCCTTCACTTGGGCTTTTCAAACACGGCTTCTCACCAACACCTCTTATTCCATTGGATATTCATCTTCATCTTCAAAGTCATTCTTAAGCTCATCGTGATTCAAGGCTGCTGCAACATGCCTCTCTTGTCTTTGAGTTTGAAGAAGTACTCATCTCAGCACCTCTCCATTTTACTCAATCCAGATCCTCGAATGTCATTCATTGAACCTACAATATTACCAAAGTGTTCTTGCGTGCATCTGATATGGAAAGTTGATCCTACCCTCCTCCCTATTTGCATGATCAATTCTCGAAGACATTAGCCAAATCGAAAGTTGAATTACATAAAAACCTCAAGTGATTCTTCTTTTTCTTTTTAACTTTTGATGATTTCTTTTTTCTTTAACGATTACTTTTTTTTTTTTTTTTTTGTGCTGAATGTAATAACAATTAATAAGATAAGAAGATACCAAAAAGATGTTTAAATGCCGAAACTTTGATACTAAATGATGCAAACCCATTATCTACTTTCATGGTTATGAGATCCTGAGAAACGATGCGGATTATCCCTAAGACCTTGAACCACAGATGAAAATGACCCAGTCTATGACTATATTAGATCAAGAATTTGTAAGTGTAGTGTAAGCGTCCGTCCCTTGGTTATAGACAACCCAGCCGTAAGAGCAATGTAAAAGAGACCTAGAACCCCGTCCCTTTGATTATAGAAGAATCAAGTTTGTGGTTTTGCTTGATGATTAACCTTGATAAGCTCAAAGTTCTCACAAAAAAACCGAAGAGAAAAATTCTCACAAGAGTATTGAATTCATTCAAGTTGTTTTTCAAACTTACATCGAGCTCATATATAGAGTTTGAGATATCATAAGGCCCAGAAAAGGAAAAACTTGCTGAAATTTTAGCATTGGCAATCCAACTTACTTAAATGAAATTGAAAGTACCAAACCCGATGGAGGTAAATTATCCTTATCCTTGTTGTAACTTTTACCATAAATGTTTAACCATAAAAGAGATCAATTTGACAAAAAAAATAACCATAAAAGAGACCAAATTGATTGTTGATGTATTACCCCATAATGGAAAGCTATAAAGCCTTGACCAAAAAGCTGAATTCTTCAAAATTACCAAATTCTTTTGTCCATTTGATTGAACATAATTGATGAAGCATGAATTTCCTTGCTTCTTTTGTCCCTTTTAATTACCAAATTCGTGTGGATGATCACCATCAATAGCCTTGATGATATTTATGATCTTTTGGACTTCTTTGTGGCTCTAAAATTACTCGAGGCTTGACTTTGGGAGAACTTCTTGCTGTAATGTTGGGTTGGCTCAAATAAGCTCCTTCATGAACCCGTTTAGTGCCTCTTGAAACCGGTGACCCTTTCTCTCTTGTAATACTTCCAGTGGCATTTGAAGCGGATCGTTTATTCTTTGATTACTCATCGAACATGCACTTGAACCCGAAGTTTTCCCTTGTGTAATAGGGAGCTCGAGATAGTCCATCATGCTTTACTCTCATGCAGCATAATTATAGCATATTTTGAACTCGGCAATGTGAAATCCATTTAGTTCCTTTGCAAAGGCCTTATTCTCAAGCCTCATCTATCTCAGTAAGGAGAAAACAATGCCTTTAACAGCAGCATGGGCGCCTTAAGAGTAATGAAATGCTCAGGTTGGTCCGAGAGGTGTAGCCTGCCACATCCGAACAACTGTTCAACAGGGTCTTTCCTTTGTAGACAAGGTTAAAAAATTTGGAAATATAGGCCGATATTTCACCTATCGAGTGAATACCGACGATATATCTTGATAGTCGGTTACTTGAAATTTGGTTTTTTACGTTTTTTCTTAGATATGGGGTATTTCTCGAATTTTTTGGGATATTTCAGAATTTGACCCGATATATTGGTCCTTTGTTCATATCCGTACGGGTCTAGCTGTTCATCTCCATAAAATGGAGTCTAAAATCCAGCTAACGAGGGTTCGAACACACTTGAAACCAAACGGGGTTCTAACCTCCTCTGTCCACTAGGCAAAGGAATCCTTTATTATATATGGTACAAAATTTTAATATATTGTCTTTCTAATTTATGAATGTTTTTTTTTAATAAATTTATGAATATTTTTAATCATTTATAATAACTAAATATAAATATATAAAAATATTGTGATATATTATACATTGTTGTTATTACAAGTGCAAAATTCAAAAACTATTGAATAAAATATTTTGTATAAATCATATAAAAATAATTTATTTCTTAATTAAATATATTTTAATAAAAATAATTTAATTTTTTATAAACAAATATAAATATAGTAAAAGAATGTAGAAAAAAATCAAATCTAATTAATATTATCATTCTTTATGCTTTTAAAAATAATTTGATAAATAACTTAAATATATTCTTAATTTTAATTCTGGAAATATTTATGTAAATATGTGATATATCTTGAAATATCAAAAAATTAAAATTCAAATCTTGATATATATCGATCAAAATCAATATTTTTATCCTTATTTGTAGAAACTTTGGTGCAATGAAAGCACATTCTCAATGTTGACTTAAATGTAATTTGGATGGTGTAATTTTTAGATATTCACGCCAAGTCGGGGTTGGTGGTGTTATAAAAAATGAAGGAAGGTTCGTGATGCTTGCATTCTCCAAAACACTTCTAGGTTGTTTCACTCAAACTAGAGTTGAAGCTTTGGCCGCCGTGAGAGATCACCTGATTGAACAACATTGTGGGGCGTCGCGTGGGCCTTGACCAGGCTTACTCCCAAATTTGTAATTTCTTTCATTGAGATGTCATAGTTAGATCAATCATATCCAGGCCTTAGGCCTAACTTAGGGCCGTCCGGAGTCATATCGCCTCATGCGTGAAGAAGGAGTTGATGCTACGGATCTGCATTTTCTCGAGAACACTATCCCAACAAAAATTGTTGAATGGGCTCCCCCGGAGGAGAATGTCATCCTATGCACTATCGCGAACCAGAGATGGGAAAACCCCATCGGGGTCACCAGGGCTTCACACTTTCTCTTGCTTAAAGGAGAATTAGTCTCTCGCGAAATATGCGTCCACGTTATCTCCTCCTCCACACAAAGGAAGAATTGGTGTAGGTCAGCGGATATCGTCGTAATACTGTTTCCAGTTTGGAAGGAAATCATCCACTTGCTATAAAGAGTGGATCTCCTTCCTCCTTGATAAAAGGTGGCCAAAACATGGAATAAGGTACGAAAAAACAAAGATTCAAAACTCTCAATCCTTAGAAGAGGATGGTAGAGATCGCTGACGTCAGAGGTGACGGAGGATCTGCCATGTAGTTTTCTTAGTTTTATTTTACTTGTTTGCGTAAACTAATGAATGATTCGACGGTCAAATACTTCGAGAATTAGGAGATTACAAACATATCTTAGAGATGGATTACCAAAGGGTTTAATAGTGCATGTCATTTTGTCGGTAGACTTCTCATAATTTAGATTAATCCTAATAAAATAGTGTAAGACCCTCATTTCCTTGGGCACAAACTTAAAATTATGCTTTATAAGAAGGCAAACAAACGGTGTAGTGCATGTTCTTGCTAGAACTACCCCTTTTTATGCTAGCCTCTGATTATTCATCCCATTAATAATATCTCATTTCTTGAAGGGGTTCTTTCCTTAAAAAAAATTAAACAAATATATTTATAATAAATATCTAAACTTATTTAAAAATTAAGAAATAAAATATGATTTTTTATTTAGTAAATTTAAAAAATAAAAAATTAAACTTGTTGGATTAAAATGTAAGGTTACTATTACATGTTTCCATAATTTCAGTAGCAGCTAAATTACATGTTTGAATTGTTTAAAAAAGTCGGTTTCTATTTCCCTAATTTGTCGGCTTCATGCCATTTAAACGTAGTCCTTCCTTGCATAGTTACATATAATAAAGTAAATAAAAATTTAATGTAAAAACATTTGTTAAGTAGGAAAAAGAAGATAACAAGGGAAGCCAAATAAGCAAGATACGTGTCCATCATATCTAACTCAAATGGTAAAATTTCTATGTTAAAATTAAAATCAGTGTTTTAAAAATCGAATCGAATCGATTGATCAATTTAATCGGTTGGACTGTCGATATTTCTTCTTGTCTTTGTTTAATCCAGTTCAATCTCGATTCAATTGTTAGACCTTTTCGATCTCGAATTGGTCTGTTTAAACTGTTGTTCGACCATTGGCTCGACTCTTATACATTGAATCGGTAAATTTTTCGTTTTAATTATTGATTCGGTTTTTAAAACATTACGTAGGAAGCCATTGGGAGGGTTCCCGGGGGATCGGGCCCTAGTGACATGGCATGACACGTGGAGGGAGGCATGCCCGCTGTGTGCGTTGCTTGCTGAATCACCTTCTACCACTTTCCCAACCTTCAGTCCCATAAAAGCCTCACCATCTTATTGTAAAATTCGCAACCCAGTTAGAAAAGCTCTCTCTTCTTAATCCTCTAGGGTTCCGATTTCAATGGCGAAGAAGAGGAAATCCGATGATACGCGCCTCGATGAGGTTGATCGCACCATGTACACCTCCTTCTGCAGTGCTGCTAACTCCCTTTCGCAGCTCTACACGCAGGCCATGAACCAGCAGCGGTTGTCTTTCCAGGCCGGTGAGCGTCACGCGCTGGTATGGCTTCTATTCTCTCCTTATCGTGTTTTGATCTGGTGATGAGATTTCGAGGGAAAGCGTTCTGGTTCTGAGTTTGTTTGGGGTTGGGTGTTCTTCTGTTGTTTTGGTTGGATTTTTGGTGAGAAGATAGGGTGAAGTTTGGGGATTTGGTTTGTGGGTTTGTTTGATTTGGGTGGAGGATCTGTTTTGTTTCAATGGAAGGAAATCCATCTGTTTTTCTTCATTTTCATGCATTTTTCTCGTCGACCAAACGTAGCGTGTAGTGGTTGTGGAATTAGGCGTTATATATGTTTTTCCATTGCCTTACCTCCTCAATATTTTCCCAGAACGAAGCGTTTATTATTTTGTTTGGACTAATTTTACTTCCGCATTGATTGGAAATAGGATAACGGCCGTGAAATTCCCGATTCTTAGATGCAGCCTCTTTAAGAAAATTGTAGAGAAGCTGAATGGAACAATGGCCATTTGAATGTGATAAATTCAATAAGAATTTATATAAATATTCTATACTTCTATGGGTGGATAGCTAAAACAATTTGAAGGAAAATTTGGATTCAACTGTTGGCTTCAGGGAAATTCTTTTTCAGTAACTTTCTTTTTCAGGATTTCTGATTTATACCCTTTTGACTTATCATTTAATCCGTCCTACACTTACACAGAGATTAACCAAGGATTTCTTTATTTTTTATTTTTAACTTTTATTATGGTGTATAACTAGTACTCATAGCCTGATCTTATGGCTAACTCTCACTTTGATGAGTTTCTATTTTTTCTCCCAAAAATGATCCTGGAGGTTATGTGGTGCTTCTTCTTTGTTGTGCAGTATATATATTCATTGTTCTCTCTTAATTTAGAGATTCCTATGTGATGTTAAAAAATGTAACAAGGATGAATATTAGGAAATTTAACCTTGCTCTTTATTTTTAGATTTTTATATGTTTTATATATGCCACACCCTTATTTTGTTTCTAACCTCTTGGATTATTGGAGAGACAATCCTTTTCGATTTAGTGGTTGAGTCCATGCTAAAGGTCGGGAAGTTAATGGCATGTTTGACAATATCAAGTGATTTAGATGGGCCAAATCATGAATTGCTTTTACTGGAAGGAGTACTAGTGAATTTATAGTACACTTATGGTCTCATGAGCTTGTGTTCTTGATGAGGAATTTTATGTATTTGAGATAAGAGACAAGTCAACATTGGGCAATTGTATCTCATAGAATTATGGTATATCATTTAACTAATGGAAGTATCTTATTTCGAAGATTTATGGCTCTTATCTAGAAATTCAATTCTACTTGAATTTTTATTTTGGGGTTTGTGGGGATGAGGGCAGTTGATGAGAATGAATCAGCACTAAAGAAAGAACAAGAGAAAAGAACCTGGTGTTCTATGAGGCCTAATCCTAAAACCTAATTGTTCTCACGTAGAGCTGTAGACCATTCCATAGAGACCTAATAAGGATCTCTCTCAGCTTTTGGCCATTAAGCTCTTCTCTACCTAAGATCCTTCTTTCTGTTACATTTTTTTTTTCATGCCACACACACCAAATCAAACAAAGAAGAGCCATTCTCCTCTCTTTTGCCTATGCATTACACTTTCGTACTTATCAGGGTTCTTTTATGGAATCTGTAAACTCCCATGTAGCTCGAAGATTGCTTACATGTTTGGCAATATTTTGGTTCTATTCAGAATGGATAAAATATTGTTTCCCATTTCCTCACCAATTTTACAAGACACATCCATCTCTGCTGAACAGAACAACAATTGTTTCTTATCTGCCCCCATTCAACCTCCTGAGCAGAGAAACACATTCTCATGGGGCTGATATTTAAATTTAATTTTGATAGAGACAAGGTTTGATTATAATCATTTAAGGAATTATAGAAGGTTTCGCCTGGAAAGCGCCTTCTTCTTCTTCACACTTCTACTTTGTGGGTGAGCTCTATAAATTGCATCACAAGTCCAAACTCCCAACTTTGAAAATATCTTCAAAGGTCGGACCAGGCTTTCTTCCTCCTTTATTGTCACCCATAAGTTAGTACTGTTGTTCAATTAGAGGCAATTGTGAGGAACTCTGCTTTTGAGACACACTCACACCCATCTATCCAACTAAATTTGATTCCTAAGGCCATTACTACCAAGAATAAAGTTTCTGATAATCCATCCTTTTTCTAATTGCTTTCCATAAACCTATACTAAAAGCTTCCCTCACCTCTAAAGAGCATTATCCCCTCATCCTCGCCTTTCCATATTTGCCTAAGATTATTTTCCTCCACAGGTTGTTATATGCAAGGGCATATTTGCATGACCATTTGCTATCGAAGCTTTACTAGAAACATCTAACCGTCTAATTGTAAATCCTCTGTTTACCTTTTTTACATGATGCTCTTCCAACCCTACTTCCTTACCACTAACCTTAAAGCCACTCAAAACACTATTTTTTGGTTTCAGAGATTGGAAAGCATCAAAGCCACAATAATTAGAACAAACAATTAAAGAGGGGGAGGAGGGTTGGTTTCTGATTGTCTTAAACTTAACTTGAAGTAACCATTAGAAGGCCATTAACTATACTTATCAAAAGAAGAAGCCATTAACTATAATTGGCATTCTCATCAAAGAAATGTGAAAGCAGATCGCCTCTACCATCTTAGTCAAAACCCATTTTCCTGGGTTTAAGCAATTGTATTAGATGTTCCTAAAGAAAGATGCCCAAATATATATATATATATATATATATATATATATATATATATATATATATATATATATGTATACAAGATACTTGAGGCAAAAAGAATTTATACAACAATACCCTCACCTCGCGTAGCTTTCGACCAATGATAGAGAATCAAATAAGGGCTTCAAGCTTTAAAAATCGCTTTAGGTATTTAAAAAAGCCAAGTGCCTTCTCAAGAGCTTTTGCCTCTAACATGCCTTAAAGTGTGCAAGTTAATTTTAATATTGACTGTAAAAAAAAAATTTATTCTGGTGATGCTTATTTATTTTTTGAGTTTGAATACAATAGCAAGAGTGGTGTTTCTATTTATCTTTAAGCATACATGGTGCAAAGATAAAGAGGGACCTTGGCTTTTGTGATGTATTTAAAATTTTGGGGTTGGATAACAATGAGTCTGCATTGCTATTATTTGTTAGCAGATAACACATCAGTATTTTTTGTTATGAAGCAATGATCTCACGAATTTGAGTTTGTGATGAAGAGTCATAATCCTTGAAATGCAAGAGAAGAGAGCACCAAACCTAGAGTTTCATGGAACCCAGAATTGGGTCCTTTAACCAATTGAAGGCTTGTATTTCAAGGTTAATGTCCTTATCATATAATTGAGTTTATGTGTTTACTTGCTTGTGTCATATTAGAGAAAAATTTAAAATATTTTGAAATTTCATATCAGTAATTCTGGCAATATTTACAAGATTTATAAATCTGCTCATCCATATATCTTCTGTTAAAGGGTTCCATGAATTGCAAACAGAGGACATGTGGTTGTGGTTGGTTCCTTTATATAGAGTATGTCCCTCATAAAGGGATATCAATGCTATGCATCCTGGATAGTTTTTTGGTTGTATGGTTCATCTTGAGGAAGCTTGAGATAAGTACACTAATCTTGGGAGATCATGCTGGAAATGGATGGATTGATTACCAAAGAACACAGTGCTTTACAAATCTGAGAATCCCATGCCTAGGCTGGGGGTCAAAAGTGATTAATCTCAGTTATCTTTTTATATCACAGCTAAGTCTAAACAGAGAAGAACACTCATTAAGGGTTTAACTCTATAGAACTTCAAATATTGCATTTATTTTTTGTTTCTATCATCCAGAAATTCTGCATCATGAGGAAAGTAATGTTGAATAAAGCACTGTGGTGGGCCAAACCCCAAAGACAGAGTAACATGCTTTCTTGTTGGAAAGGGATTTATCTTGTGTTTTATTTTTTGGGAATTTTTTTAAAAATTTTATTCACTAATCACGGATATTAACTGGACTTATATCAATGCTCAAAGCTTTTAATTTACTTCCACCTAAGCATCCACATGGTCTGACCTTACACAATTCTCTACTCTCCAATTATCAGACAGGCTTGATCTCTTGTTTCAGTGGCTTTACGTTATTTGAATCTTCATGCAGTATTTGTTTTCCTCAATGTGGTATGTGGATAATTCTGAAATTTTCAAATACTTTTCTATAAACAGTCAAACACAAGGATATCCAGGAGGTCTTCTGCCTAATTTTCTTCCTTTTGACATTTTAGTTTTCTTTTGGACTTCAAAATGTACAATGGTATCACATGTCCTAGTTTTGTGGTTCCTTCCTCTCAATACACTTGTTGAATTCATTCTCACATCTAGATCATTGCTATCAATTTCTTTTTCGGTCCTCTCATCTTTCTGGAACTTATTGACTGTAGGATTGAGCTGGTATCCTTTTTGTCTCGCTGAGCTTTCCTCCTATCCTTTTATTTTTATATTGCTAGATGTAACCTGTTTGGTTATCCTTTATATCCATCTATCTAACACTAACCTTTACTTTTTTGGTCTTTCTGTGTTCCTGCTTTTGTGTTTCTGGTTCTGGTTTTGGTAGGAGAAACTTTATCAATGGATTTTGAGACAACAAGAAGAGGGATCAAGAGTGGGTACTGGAGATATTGTTGCATACTTGCAGGTACTTCTACTTTCAAGTTTCTTTTATAATTGCTCTTTATAGTTTTTCATCGTTACTGCAATCATGATATACAGTTACTTGCTTTGATGGTTATTCCTTCATACTTTTAAGGCAAATCAACTCTATAATGTAATAATAATTCATGGTTAGACATGCTAAGTCACATCCACCTTAAGTTTGAAAGGTTTCATGTCAAATTTCATTGTGAGATGAAAAGGGCTTCCATAAGACCCAACTTTGTTCTTGCTTTTGCATTAAGCTCTTTTAAACCAAAGATATGTTAATAAATTGCCCCAATAGGTGGCTAAGCTGTTTTATGTTTTGGCTTTGTAGAAATCCAATCCACACAAGGTCCCTATCCTTTGCATACCTAAAAAAACCTGGTCTGCTTCAAGAAAAAAAAAAAAAGTTATAGAAGGGTTCAATAATAGGAAAGTTGTGACATAGATTGTGGTTTGACCCATTTTCACTTGGTGAAGTCGAGGCTTGATGCTTGGCCTAACATCTGATCTTTACCATTTTGTTTTGTATGCCAACATTAGTCAGGAGTTGTACGAATTTGACATGCTATGGTCCTAGCTAGTTGGAAATGGAGCTCATTAGCCAAAGTTATACAAATAAAAATGAGGTGGATAATATGTCGTTCTTATCTTTTACCTATCAAAATGAAAAAAAAAAGAAAAAAAAGTCCATCCTAATGTTTATTTAGTCTTTAAAATGATAATATTTGTTGCATGATGTTAAAAAGGATATGAAATATTTTCATGGTTTTACCATTAATGGATATCCTTCCACAATTTATATTTAATATTTTTTGCCTTTTAATCACCTCATTAATAAGTAATAACATTCATGATTGAATTAGTTGAATTTATAAGTAGAAAATATATATTATGTTGTTTATTTGTGCATATAATAAGTATACTATTTATGTATATTTATAAAAAATTTCAACCACTTTCTTTTAAACCAAAAATCTTAATTAACTCTCGTTATTTTGCAATATGAATACTTGAACACCAAAGGATATGAAGAAATTGAAGAGAGTATAAATGAGATATAGAAAGATATGATTGATGACGAACATGTGTCATCTCTCAATATGAGATTATCATATCTATAGTTTGAAAGGGATGTTAGGGGGAGGTTGGCCGGCTAAGCTTCTCTCTCTCTCTTGAGTTTAAGACTAAAATAATTCATTTTGAAAAAAAATTATAAAATTAGTTTTTAAGCAGAACTAATGTAAGTAGTGCGTTTGGGTGCGTAGGATTAGAAGATGACAAATCTTGAAGTATTGTTATAGATAGTGTAATTGGAATTTGACAATGACATTTGATAAAAATTCAATTGCATTTGTTATGAACAAGCGACATTACGCGTTACTTTGAAGTAGTTTGGGACTAGTAATTTTATAATTTTTTTTTTAAATAAAGTATTTCAATCTAAAACTCCTCTCCCTTCCTACCCATTTGTCAATCAAGACAATATGGGGCTTAGTCTACCTCCATTCCCCTTTTTCAGTTTCAACAACATTAGCCTATATCGATTAAAAAAAAAAAAAAAAAAAACGTGACCATGGCTTTCAGGGACATTCCTCTTATATTGTTATTCAACTCTTCCAAATTTGGTATATTATTTATTCAACTCTTCAAATTTGGTGTGTACTTATAGGGTTAAAAAGAAGAGCAAATCTTGGGGCAAAGAGTTGCTCCTTTGTACAGTTACTGTTCACTGTGGAAAATAGAACCACATCCATTGTAAAGAATATTAGGGTCTATTTTGGTTTCTGTTTTTTAAAACTATTATGTTCTCAAAAACAAGGAGAACAAGGAAAATAGGGAGAAAACGTTTGGTTCCTAGTTTTTTACTGTTCAAAAAACACAAAAATAAAAACTAAATCAAAGAGCAGAGCAGTTTCAGAGAACATAATGATGTTCTCTGTGTTTTTTAAAACTGTTCTCAAGAACAGTTTTCAAAAAACATAAACCAAACAAGGTGACTTATAACCTACCCGTAAAAAAAAAAAAAAAAAAAAAAAAAATTTGTGACCTGCATTCTGTTTTTGCTACACATTTACAATTTAGCCTGGGAAAAAGAAAGGCAGTGATAGAAGATTCGACTAATCCTTCTCTATAGGGTATTCAAGTTGGGAGATTTGATGAAAATGACTTAAGACACATAACATATCCTGACACACCTTTTTGTTTCAAATTTTCTAACAGAATGAGCTTGAATATGTGGACGATCCTCCAGTGTCCCGAGGGTACGGCTCCTGCATAACACACCCAGATGCACATGACCCAGCTGGGCGCGGTTTCTTCCAACTCGTTCGGGCCTACAGCAGCTGGAACGGGATTCCGTATCGATCAGCAACCCAAGAACAATGTCTTCTCGAACGCCCTCTCCAGCCCCGTTCGTCGCAGCCTGCAGAACTATCATTTGGCACAGGGCAGCTACTACTCAAACAATGCC
>JAEQBH010003710.1:0-83470 GCA_016808115.1 Tetrastigma voinierianum
CTCCAACTTAGGAACGTCATAACTTCTTCGTCCGAACTCCGTTTCCGTGTTCTTGGACTCTATGGAGCCCATTGAGTCAATATTTCATTCATATTACTGTGGAGGAAAGTGGGTGACCATAACCTTGATGAAATCTATGTTTTTGTACCAAGTGTGCAGGTTCCATGGTTACGTCAAGGTGTATAGCCAGGATATAACATGACCATCAGAGATGGCAATGTTGTAGGCTACTGTGAGCAGTATGGTAGGTTGTCTATGGAGGCCATGAGAGGCCATATGGTTTAGTTCCAAAAACTTGGGATTTAAGGATAGAGGATTTCTATGACCGATTTCACACAGTCCAAGACTGTGGTGGGTTGGGGTTTGAACTAGAAACTAAAAGTTTCTAGGTTTTCTGGTTGTTTGATGTTGTATGGATGATTGGAACCAAACTGGTTCATGTTTGTGAAGGGGTCGTGAGGCACCCGGTTGGATGGGTCCAAGATTGTGACCTGGTTGTGTGTTATTGCTATGTTTGAATAACATGTTGTTGTGTGTAAATTTTGTTAATATATGCATGCTTGATATATTAACATGTATTGTATGGAAATGGCATAATGCATTTCATATGCACTGGGGCACCCTAGAACAGTAGGTGTGAGTGCATGACATGTTTTCGGAGGGTTGGCTACAAAGGGTTATCGGAGTATGTCCACAAACGAATGAAAATCTGAGGGTTGTCAAAACAAAATTTTATCGGAAAGTTGTCCGAAGAATTGGGTTGGGAAATCGTCCAACAATTCACATCGGAGAGGCCCATGAATTGTTTCAGAGAGTTATCCAACAAATTCACCTTGGAGGATTGTCCAACGTATTTATATCTGAGATCAGTCTACAAATAAAAACAAATACTTTTGTTTGGAAATGATTTACACATGGCATAAGCATGTGTGAGGAGCCTGAGGACTGAGGCATGGAATCAGTACGTAGACATTCGGCAGTGAAATCATGAATTCACTAATGTGTGTGTTTTTCATCAGATGAAAGATTCTGTATGTGTGAGTAACCCTTTAGGAGATTATCACTCACCCGCATCGCTTCACCCCGCCGCTGATCCCCCCCTTTTAGGTACACGAAGACTCCGTGTCTCTTCGAGGTCGGAGTACGAAGAAGGCCCGTTGTACTCGGTAAAATATTTTTGTAAAATATGTTAATAATATAGTTTTATATATTTTGGTATGTAAAAGAGTTGTACATCAAACTCTTGTATGAAAAAAAAAAAAATGACCCCCGAAATTTGGGGCGCCACATGAAGACTGGATTCTTACAAAGAAACATATCCAAATCGCTCGCATGACAAATGAAATAAAATAGTATGGTGTTCAATTAAACCAAGTTAGGTTGTTTCATTTCTATTCCCTTCTTTAATCTCAAGGTTGATTTGTAAGTTCTACTTGGTACCCAAACAATCATTATGTTTAATGTTCCCCAATATCTCATCTATATGCATAGTGTAACACATATTTCCCAAGCAACATTTATTATATTCTAGTAATAAACTTCTTCTATGGTAGAAACTCAATTTAAGTATTTAACTCATATTACGCATGATAAAAACAAAATATATGAAGAAATATCATTCATACTAAACTTTTAGAATTTGGATCTTCATATGAATTACTAAATTATGAAAATCATAGCAAATGGATGATAAAACCACTAAAATTTTTAAACATTATGAAGTTGATACCCCTGAATTTTTTGTTTCTTAGTAATTAACTTCATTAAATGGTTGCTCATAATGATTAAAATTTTATGATTGATTTATAATAGGAATAATTACATAAATATGCCCATTATGCCTAGCTCATGTGGTGCAAAGCTGCTCAACGCTTCAAAAGTACAGCAGATGTGCAGGAAGTGTCCCAAGTTTGAGTCCCAGTGAGGACAATTTACTACATTATAACTAAAGTGTTTAGCATTTAAAAAAATTACATAAAAGTATCTCAACTTTTGGATTTTTTCTTCTTTTTTTTTTGTCTCAATCATTTCTTTTTGTTCAATCAAGTGTCTCAACTTTTCATTTTTGTTCAAGCAGTAAGTCGCACTCGCCAATCCTTAATAGGATGTTGACTAGCAAAATTTGATCCATGGCATTAACATCACATAAAACAATGAAATTACGTAAATGGCCATTAATGCGGTGAAATGACAATATTATATTTTCCTGGTTAGGTTTTTACTATCTATTTGGTAAAGTAAAAAAGAAATTAATGTAATTAGCTACTATGAAATTGAGATAAAAGTAAATATTTTAATTATTTAAAAAATAATTTTAATATCTAATGTTTTAAGTAAAAATAATAGAAAAATTAAAATTTGTTTTTAAAACGTAATATTTTATTTTTTAAGAAATTTCTTTGTTTTTAAAATGTAATATTTTCTTTTTTAAGAAATTTCTTGTTTTATCTCACTTATAGTAGTCACTCGCTAATTTCTTTACTAAAACAAATAGATAGTCGAAGTCATAATGGGAAAGGATAATATTGTCATTTCACCTAATTAAGGTCATTTAAGTAATTTTATTATTTTTATGTGATGTGGAATGTCATGTGGATCTAATTCTTGTTGATTTAGTATCCTAATAAGCTTTGATTGGTCGCAAAGTACTTGATTGAACAAAATTTAAGAGTTCAAATAAAAAAATAGTTGACACACCAAAATTGAAAAAATTGAAAAATTAGAGACATTGTTTATGTAATTAATCCTTTATAATAAAATATTAATGTGACACCCCAAAATCCGGGGGTTCGTTGATCAACCATTAACCCACGAAAAACCTATGGATATGATGCGACCCGATACCACACCTTTGTGTCCCATTTATCAGACCCGCTATTTTACTAAAACTGCACAGAGTCCTCATGGATATCTTGTAGATCGATACTTCACATCGTACATCCCATTCCACCGGATCCATCATTTTACAAAACCTGGCAGAGCCCCCTTCGTGCTACGAGCTCTTCCAAAAACCATCCTATACAATGTACAATACTGCAGGAAAATAGCATCTAGCAGTTGTCCCGGGTTCGCCTAGGCAAAGCACACATTTGCCTAAGCGAGGCAGAGCCTAAAATCTGGACGAGTGCAACACAAAATTTTACAAGAGTTCATTTTCCCAACTCTTTACATAATATTACATGTCAACATTCATTTACTAAAAAAATAAATGTTACAAAACAATTACAGGATGAGAGCCGTCTACCATCGCTTGTCCCACAGCTAAAATGTTATCCCGTATAGGGTGATCCATGCCCAGTAAAGTAAATCATACAAAGGCTACTCCCCACCTAAGTGCACATGCAATGCTTACACTTAACAACTTTCACATCCACATCACAATTCCAAGCAAGATATGCAATCCTAGGTTGGAATTCTACATGCCATGCCATGAAATGATATGAGACTCACTCATGCACCATACCCGAGTCTTTACCTACTCCCATCATACCCGAAACTTTACTGACTCCCACCACACAATGCAACACCAACGTGTGATAAAATCCATCATTCATGAATTACATCTAATGATCATTTTCAAACAAAATCCGTTTGTTTATAAACCAAAATATTTTTGGATGTTACACCTCAAATGATTATTTCATTTACAAAACCATGTGTCTTTTGTGGGCAACAAATTTTTGGGGTCTCACCATAGGCTCCGCACGCCTTCTAACACTTTTTGGAATTTCACCGTTAGAGTA
Source organism: Tetrastigma voinierianum (assembly GCA_016808115.1). Taxonomy (NCBI): domain Eukaryota; kingdom Viridiplantae; phylum Streptophyta; class Magnoliopsida; order Vitales; family Vitaceae; genus Tetrastigma; species Tetrastigma voinierianum. The sequence goes on from JAEQBH010003710.1 coordinate 3,744, forward strand.
ACCGAACTAATCCAGTCTTTCTAACAAGGGAGTATCTACTCTACTATTACCCGACACAAGTTTTTACCAATTTATTCAACAGCAGGATCATGGTTTCGCCAATGGTACGTTTACCATCAATCACCAAGTAAGGTGATTGATTCTAATGATGCACTCACACCCATGTAATGCGATGTTTCCCATGCATAATGCAATGTGATGCCCCAGTGCATGTCTATGTCATGCCACATAAGTGATGAATGCCATATGGACAATTTATCTTATGCATTTAATCATGCATCATGGACAATTATATTACATGCATATAATTTCAAATTTAAACACTCATAACAATGTTAATATATTAAAACACATATATTAACATTCATTAACCACAACAACAAGCATGTTATCACATATCAAGCAACAACACACTTAATCCTCAAGGCAAAATGTGGCATATAGAGAGCCCACAACAACAGGCCCTTACATCCCGAATTATTCTTTTTAATCCCAAACAATCCCTAAAAACCTTTTGGGACATATTACGCACAATCCACAAAACAATTCACACAACCGGCCACAACCAAGCCACAAAACGGCATTTAAAGTCGTTTTCGCATTGTCCAAACAATCCCTAAGGGCAAGGATTTCAACCAAACGGCCCTTAAACCATGCTTTGAGCAAGCCATGGACTCTTCACAAACCGGGCCACGAAATCGGCCACAAGTAAGCCATAAAAATGGCTTTAAACAGTTCCTAAATCAGCCAAACAGGGCCTTAGGGCCTCTACACCACATTTTCCCTAAAATCAACCCCTTATGGTGGAAATAAACCAAAGTAGGAAGAATCCCTCCCTTTTGAAGCTTAGGCACTGCAGCCTCCCTGTTCGAACTTTGATTTCCGAAATCTCCTCCTTGATCTTCCGTGAAATCCCTCCTTTTGGTACCCACGCACACCTCATCTAATATATGAACTTTCACTCTAGCCGACAAATTCTCGACTACCGAACTCCGAGGATCGAAGAGAGAAGCTTAAAAGCTCTCTTTCCCTTCTTCCACCTCTCACGTAAGAAAAAACAGGAAAAGGAAATGGGATCTCTTTTTTCCTTTATCCCACAAGCCCCTCACTTATGTTTAAGTGAGTGGCTCACATCGCGCCACGTGTCCACAACCTGTCCAGGTCCGTTTCTGCCTCAAAACGATTTATTTCATCCCGATCTAAGTTCAAATATTTTTAAATGAACTTTACTTAATTTATTTTCCACTTTTGAGATTTTTTTTTAAAATCTCATTTTTAGGGTCAACCAGATGCCCGATGCCCCAAAAATCGTGAAAATCTGATCATCTCGGAATTCAATGAAATTCGTTTTGGTAACTAGATTTCGCAAGATGAATTCAATGGTGAGGTCATTTCGTCATCCAAGATCTATAAAATTTTAGATCTACAAATTTCATCAAAACGGCATAATTTACCGCTTTTTCCCTTTTCAAAACATTCAAATTTACCCATTTACATTCTTCTCCTCTTAAAAGAATTTCGTCCCCAAAATTCACACATAAGCACACACAAATCACACGCATATGCAACAATCATTTAACACCAAATAACTAAAAATATACCTTCATCCTCAAATAAGAAAGGATAATTGGCACACACATTGTCTTCGCGTTCCCATATTGCCTTCTCCACTCCTCGGTGCTACCACAACACCTTTACTAGCCTCATAGTCTTGCCTTGCAAAACCTGTTCGGCTATCCATGATACGCATCGATTCCTCCACAATGGTTCCATCCACATCAACAATAAGCTTGCCCCAATCCACCACATGAGTCGGATCTGGAGTGTACTTTCGTAGCATGGAGATTACGGAAAAACCACATGAACACCCGATGTTTAGCGGTAGCTTCAACTCGGTAAGCAACCCTACCTACCTCCTCGAGCGCCTCGAAGGGCCCACATAATTCCTAGCACAGTTTTCCCCGCCATCGAACCCGACCACCTCTCAGGCATCACCTTCAAGAAAACATGATCACCCACCTCAAACTCCAAAGGTCATCGCCGTCTGTCAGCATAGCTCTTCTGCTGGCTCTGAGCCATGAGAAGACTCTTACGTATCAAATCCACCTTCTTAGAGGTGTCTCTAACCAAATCCGGACTCGTAAAGGGTCTCTCTCCCACCTCCGACCAAAAAATCGGAGATCGATAAGGCCTCCCATATAATGCCTCATAAGGTGCCATCTATATGCTCGCCTGATGAGTGAAGCTCATCCGCTGATGAGTGCCTAAAACACTCATCATATACCCGTGTTTGATCATGTTTTAGGTTCATTCCATCTAGTAATAAGTGTGTTTATCATCGTATATTTGATACTCAGCTTTTGTGCATTTTAGGTGAAAAAGGCGGCATTTGGAAGTTGTGTGGAGATTTGAAAAAGGAGATTAAAGGAGAGCTCAGCCTAAACGTCGCGATGCTCCTACGTAGCAACGTTCTCACGTCACGACGTCCCAACATCGCAACGTTGAGGTCGTATGACGTGCAGCCTACATCAGCCAATGTCGCAACCTTGCAACGTCGCGAACGTCGTCGGGACTCATCCATCGAGAATTTTTTAGATATAAAAAAAATGAAAAGAAAATAGGACAGAGGGGGAGAGAGGCACAAGATCTAAGATGAAGACGACTTCACAAGGTGACTAGAGAGATCGTGTAATCGCTGTATTTTGTATTTTCTTTCTCGAACTCCTATTGATTGAAAACAAAATGATTGTAATTATCATAATGATGTTCTAGTTTGATCTCTAGGGTTTTTGTTGTACTCTTGTCACACTCATATGGATTAGTGATTAATTCAGTTTCATTCAGTATATACATAGATCCGATATTGACTTGCTCTATTTTCTGTGAATTATCTACATGATGGTGTTTGGCCAACATCAACATACTCTCGCCTGGAATCTGAGATTGAGAGATAATGGTTCTCGGGGATCCGAGTAGAGTAACGCTTGGTAAATCAGAGAGTAGAGATCTCCCGGTTCTAAGTGTGGCAATTAGGATTTAACCATTCGCTGCCTGCTTAGTGGTTGATGCAGAGATGCACAAAACCCTACTAGCGTAGATAAAGGAATATACTCCCGAAAGAGACATCCCTGTATGCAAGATCAACCCGTCAAACAGAATCAGGAAAGTATCAATGATCACTCGCCTAGATAATCCATTTTAGTGTGGTAAGGGGAGGCGAAAACCCTAGTCCCCATTAATTGAGTTAAAAAATCATTTAGGATTAGAAGTTTCGTTATATTAGCTATAATTCACTCAAGTTTGAGATCTAGATAATATTCTAGATGCAATTCCAGTATTCAACACACTTCTCCTTATGGGAACAACACTTGACTAGCCACTATATTACGTAAACTCGATGCGTATACTTGTGCAAACAAGCCTATGTTTTACATTAATTTAACACGACCTCTACTGTGCCTGTCATCCGCACAACTAAAAAGTGTGTCAACTTAGTAAGCCGGTCCGCTATCACCCACACCGCATCATGCCCTCGCAATGTCTGTGGCAAGTGAGTCACAAAATCCATCATGATATGATCCCACTTCCACTCAACTACCTCCAAGGGCTAGAGTAACCCTGCTGGCCTCTGGTGCTTAGCCTTTACCTGGTAACACGTGAGACATCAACGAACAAAATCTCCAACGTGTTTCTTCATCCCACTCCAGTAATATTGGCGACGAAGATCATGGTACATCTTTGTGCCACCTAGGTGCATAGCAAGACAAGAGCAATGGAACTCCCTGAGGATCTCCTCTCTCAGATCTGCTGATTGGGAAACCACAACCCATCCCCTATACTGAAGACTACCATCTATGTGAATGGCCTAGCCTTAGTCACATGTATCCGACCGTACACGATCCTTGATAAAAATATTTTATGTCCCATCCTCAAAGATCTCCGATCACCGTCGCAGGGGAAGGGCATAACCACTAAACTCCCCAAAGTACCCTGAGCCTAGTCCCTATAGTGCAGCCCAAACTGTCCCATAACCTCGAGAAATTACGACACCCGGGAAGCCACACTAGCTAACACTCCCCGTGACTTCCGGTTGAGTGCATTAGCCACCACATTTACCTTACCGAGATGGTAATGCAAAGTGAATTCATAGTCCCGCATAGTCCATCCACCAAGCACGCCATGTTGAGGTCTCATTGTCTAAAATGTACTTTAAACTCAGGGTCTAAAAATCCTCAAACTCAAGCCACCATATAGATAATGGTGTCAAGCCTTAAGGCAAAGACACGGTCACAACCCATAAGTCACGTGGTAACTCTACTCGTGGTTCTTTAAATGTCGAGAACCGTAAGCCACTACCCTCCTAGACTGCATCAAAACACATCCAAGTTCGTCTTTAGAGGCATCACAATACACTATGTACCTCTGTCCTCTCTCTGGAACTATCATAATAGGAGCTGAAGTAGGCCTCCTCTTTAATTCCTGGAATGCCCTCTCACACAGATCATTCCACTCAAACTTGACCTCCTTCCAAGTCAATCTCATAATAGGTGCAGCTAATCGAGAAAAGACCTCAATGAACCTCCTATAATACCCTGGCAATCCCAAGAAACTGCGTATCTCAAAGACTGACTTCGATCTCTACCAACTCATAACTGCGTCAACCTTCTCTAGCTCCACGGATACACCCGAAGCCGATACCACATGCCCTAAGAATTTCACCTCAATAAGCCAAAATTCACACTTACTGAATTTGGCATACAACTGATGGTCTCTCAAAACCTGGAGCACAATCCTCAAATGACCCTCATGCTCCTCCTCATACTAGGAGTAGATCAAGATGTCGTCAACGAAGACCATGACGAACTGATCTAGATAGGGTTGGAATACCCTATGCATTATATTCATGAATGCCACTAGAGCATTCGTCAATCCGAAAGGCATTATAGTGAGCTCGAAATGCCTATACCACGTCCTAAACGTTGTCTTAGGGATACCTTTCTCAATAACCCTCAACTGATGGTAATCGTTGTGGAGATCTATCTTGGAATAAACCCGCCAAGTAAGTCATCAATCCTCAACAAAGAGTACTTATTCTTGATAGTAACCCTATTCAACCGCCTATAGTATATGCATAACCGAAGGGTCTTGTCCTTCTTCTTGGCAAACAACACCGGAGCGCCCCAAGGTGAAGTGCTCGGTCTAACAATTCTTGTAATTGGACTTTGAGTTCCTGCAACTCAGCAAGCGCCATTCTATGCAGAGTCATAGAAATAAGTGATGTACCAGGGTGCAACTTAATAGTGAAGTCTACATCCCTATGTGAAGGTAATCACAGTAGTTCGTCCGAAAAAACGTCCTCATAATCACAAACCGCCCGAGGTAGACCCAACTCCTGTCTCACCTCGTCTTCCAAGGTAAGGCTTGCCAACCAACCCATCAACTACCCATGCCATCTAGATTCTATTGTGCTCGAGGTAAAGCATCGCGGCTTATCCCTAAAACATAAACAAACACCCATCCGTGTAAAGGTGTGGCAAGAATCCTCTTACGATCACAATCAATGTCGTCAACCACTCCATGTCACACTCCCCATTCCCGATCCGAATCTGTCATGGATCCGAACCAAGTCCGGCGTGAGACTATATACCTGGGACTCATCGACTGCTCTTTCTCAAATGAACCAGACCTGTGGTTATACAAAAAATTTCTGTAATAACAAAAATCATTTTCATATATAAAAGAACTACCAACGGAGTGGTGTCCCTCAACATCTGGCGGTATATACCGAGTCCCGCGATTTATACATACATTTTTTTCAATACAAAACATCGAGATCGCGGAAGGTAGCGCAAGGGAGCACCTATCTCCTCGAACCGGCCCCGTCTACTCGATGTGGGATGTCATGTCCTATCCTTGTCTTCTCGCTCAGCACCTACACCTGACAACACCCTTAAGCTTTACACTTAGTGGGAACATAAGCATGGACAACCACCAATGGTGACCATCTCAAGCTTATACATATGCATTTCATATATCTAGTTCCTTACACTCATACTCAAATTCCATACTCAAATTTAGTAGTTCCATATTAAAACTATATTTTTCTATAAAACTTAGTTCCATACCTATGATCTTCTTTCTTTTCCTTCTTTCTTCTTTTTTTCTTTTTCTTCTTCTTCTTTCTTCTTCTTCCTTTCTTCTTCTCTCTCTTATCCATTTTTTGCTCTCTCTTTCTCCAGATTAAAATGAGATATTTATTTTGGTCTTATCTTTGTGATCTTATCCCTTTTTATTTCACTTTCCAAGGGAGGAAACTTCCTCCCTCTTTCCTTCAAACCCTTGTCTCTTCTACAATTTTCTTCCTTATTTCATTAATATCTTTCTTTTATTACTCTTTGGTCCCTCATTCTCTATTACTCTTGATTTAACTTATGCATATTCCTACTTTGGCATATGAACTTATTATATTATGACCCTTGGGTCATGAATTGGTAATTTATTAATTTACCTTTAACTATTTTATTCCGGATAATTACACTTTTACTTTTATTATACCTAAGCATGTCAGCGCTAGAGAATTTTATTCGAAGATGTATTCTGACTCTCCACCTCACTTATAAGAGAATTTCGTCCTCGAAATTCATACTCTGTTATTTGCATGTTCTCTATATCCGGTCCTTTCCTTTCATGTCTTTTTACAAATGGCATTTCTTATATTTTCTTTTCGTTTGGCTCAGCTGGAGCATGACTCTCACTTTTAACAAATTCCTAAAGATCGGAAAATTTGGTAACCCACATTTCACACAGGGTTAATACTTTGGCGACTGTGACTAGATTGAATGATCCATCTATCACAAGAAAGCCGAGGACATCCACATCGAGCCCGACACTTTTCTATACGTATGTAATTCTATCTTTTATAATATTTTATGCTCTATCTAGACTCGCATCTTATACTCTATGGGTCGGCTTAAACATAGGCTTTTCCTGACGCTGAAACTGGCTCGATACCACTAACTTGTCACACCCCGATCCCTGATCCGACCCGATTGGGCGGATCGAGCGGCTCCCCGGGCGTGAGGTATATCTTGGACTCGTGACACACATTCTTTCTCGGAGGCGAACTTGTATCTTTGGTTATCTGAGCAATTTTACGTAATACTTAAAAATCATTTTCATATATAAAGAACTACCACGGAGTGGTGTCCCTGACATCCCATATGCATATGCGGAGTCAGTTTGCTTATACGTGTACATTTTTTTCTGTCTGAGAAACATCGAGAGATCGCGGAGGCGTGGTGAGCACATCTGCGGCGGCTGCTCTGCGTGTGGGATGTCGTCTCCCCATCCTTGTCTTACGCGATTTTACACGGGATTGAACACGGGTACTTAAGCTTACATAGAAAATTTAAGGGAACACCAAGCATGGACAACCACCAGTAGTGACCATCTCAAAGCTTATACATATGCATTTCATATATCCTAGTTTCCCTTACACTCATACTCAAATTCATACTTCCAATTGTAAGTTCCATCACAAACCATATTACATAAAAATCCTAAGTTCCATCACCTGTGATCTTCTCTTTCTTTTCCTTCTTTCTTCTTTTCTTTCTCTTATTCTTAACTATTTTCTTCCTTTCTCTTCTCTTCTCTCTTATCCAGTTTTTGCTCTCTCTTTCTCTTTCAGAGACAAAATGAGATATTTATTTTAGTCTTATCTTCAATGATCTTATCCTTTTTATTTCGCTTCAAGGAGGAAACTTGCCCTCTTTCCCTTGTTACTTATGCTTCTCTGATTTTCTTCACTTATTTCATTCTAATATCTTTCTTTATTACTCTTTAATTCCCTCGTTCTCTATTACTCTTGATTTAACTTATCGTATTCCTACTTTGGAATATAGACATATATTATGACCCTTTAGGTCATGAATTAGTAATTTATTAATTTTTATGTGTACAATGGGATAAATTACACTTTTACTTTTATTATACCTAAACGTAATAGAAAGCGCTAGACATATTTCGAGTGTTACACTCCATCTCGGGGATGACATTAAACTCAGAGCAAGTCCATGACCTTAAGGTCCACGATTAATTAGAATCACGAGGATCTCCCTAACTCCACGACCCGACATATCTTATCAACATTCACCCTAGTTCCCAGAGGAGAACTCACATGCAATGGCTCTTATAAGGTTTCAACCTCTAAGACTAAATCCTTCACTTATCTTTAACACCCGCCTCCCGAATGTTTCGTGTGTCGTCCACTTCCCTCTCAATGGCCATAGCTGTCTTAACCATCAAGTTCTTGTTTTGTAGGAGCAGTCCTACAATTTTACCCCGGATGGACAATTTCGGACCATCCTCAAACTTTCTCACTTTAGCCATGTCTGTGGCCACATAATCATCAGCAAAATGAGCTAATTCAGTGAACTTAGTCACGTATTCGAGCACTGTCATCGTTCCTTGTTTGATTCTAGAACTCCACGAGCTTTGCATGTCGACGGCAGAAATACTGCCACGTAGAAGAGCTCCATGGAATTAACTACCATGTCATTGCCTCGAGTTCCTTTAGGCTTTGACCCGATCCACCGTACTTGGGATTCGCCCTCTAGGCTGAATGCAAGCTAGCCTTATCTGAGTGGCATCGAGGTGATCTCCATAAACTTTGATATTCGTCTCTTTGTCTAACTAGTGGTGCGTAGTGCCAGCTCTTAATAGACCTGACATCAGAACTATCCCGGTCGTTCTTTCAGAACCCCTGAGGTTATGTTTTAACCTAGTGTTCCTCTTTTTCCATATACACTTTACCATGTATATCTTTCTGACACGTAGCACCTGATCATGTAGCATATTAAAGCCTGAAACTATGAAATGCACAATGAATGCAATAGTCTAAACTCATCTCCATCAAGCCCTAGGTAATTGCATACTCTTGCGGCCTCACTACCAAGCTCCCATGCCTGGGTACCGGGGGCCCGTTTGTGATGCCCCGAAACCTCGGGGTCTCGCTTCAGACAACCAACCTATCGAAAAATACTTGTCATCTTAGGGTAATCAGATAGTCTAAGCGATACTAAACTGGTATCAACACTGTGATACCGAGTAACTCCCATATCAAGATCGCGAGGTCCGATGCGGGACAAGATCCATTTATCCATATTTAAGTTAAAATATGCGAAATTACATTTTAAATAGTCCACGAGAGTTCAAATACCTACTCTTGCAATTATTACACACTGGAACCAGGATTGCACCCACAAATATTGTAAAAAGATTTATCAAAGCCACATGTTGGCCTTTCTTCATTTCACTACGACTCTCAAATGAGTCGCCCAAAGGTGCACCACCTCCTGACCAAAATGTTTTTCCCATATAGGGTGAGCCACGCCTGGGAGAGGTAGAATATTTCGCGCAGGCTACTCCCACCTAAGTGCACATGCAATGGTCATGTTCCACAAATTCACGCTCACATTCGAGTAAAACATGCACTTCTACTATAGAACTCTACATGCCATGCCATGAAACGAGATGAGACTCAATTATGTAGCATGCCTTGAGTCTTTACTCGACTCCATACTAGAAGTCTTTACTCGACCTATACTGAAGTCTTTACTTCAACTCCTACACCACACAATGCAAAGCCCATGTGTGATAAATCGTCATTGATGAATTGCATCAAATGAACACTTTGAAATAAAAGTTGTTTGTTTATAAACCAAAAATTTTATGGATGTAATCATTTCAAATGATCTTTTTATATTCAAAACCATGTGTCCTTTGTGGGCAGCGAATTTTCGAGGTCTCACAGCAGGACACCACATGCCTTCTAACACTCGGACTTTCACTGAAGAATGATCCTGGGCTTCGTGTCTCACCGAGGGAGTATCTAGCTCTTCTTGCTATTACCCGACACAAGTTTTATTTACCATTTTATTCAACCGTGCGACTCTGTTAGACTTCGTCCAACTTGACCGAGCCCACCCAATCAATCACCAAACGCAGTGTTTATTTTCAACCATGCACTCACACCTAATCAATGCAATGTCCCCTTGCATATGCAATGTAATGCACCATTGCATGTTATATCATAGCACATGTATAATGAATGCTACATGTGTAACACAATCCACACCACTCACCGGGTGTCATGGACAATCACATCACCTGCATATGACTTCCATACATCATTTCATTCATGTTAATATATTATGCACGCATATATCAACATCAACATACAACATGTCATTTTATGTTCAAGCAATGACATACACACACAATTGCCATATCATTACTTACATAGAAATTCATCACATGTCAATACATTAGAACACACATATTGACATCCAAACATGTCACTAGTTAGTCAAGCAATGACACTCTCAAATAAGTCATACAATGGCCCTGAAGCAAGCAACAAACAATCATAAATCGAGCAACGAAACCAACCCAAAACAGGCCATGAACACAAGCCTCGACAAAGTCACAAGCTCGCTGAGGTGGGGAGTCACCGCCCAGGCGGATTGTTTCCACCAAGGAGAGAAAGATTCTGGCTCAGCGACCGTAAAACCCTAAAACTTATCCTGACTCATTTTAGGCTAACATTTGTCTTCACTTTAGGCGAACTCTTAGATAACACTACCACTTGTGTGAAGACCCTCTTCTTAAAGCCTCATGTCCTCGCCTAATAGAAGGACACCCAACAGGAACTCAAACATCCGACCATTTCCAGCCCAAAAAATGGAAAATAAACCAAGGTAGGAAGAATCCCTACCTCTTGGAGAGTGATAGAACCGTTAGGAAGCCTCGTGGGAACTTCCTAAACCCAAACTCGCATTTCCCAAATCCTTCTCGATCTTGAAAATCTCCCTTTTCAAGACACATGTAGCCTCACAGTAGATTTAACTGCTTCGCCCGATGAACCGACCACCCGCAGCCCGTAGATCGTAGAGAGAGGTGCTGGATGCCCCTCACTTTCTCCCTCCTCTCTTTTCTCTCATGTGAAAACACAGAAGAAATGAGCCTCAGGCTCCTAATTCCTTTGTTCTAACTTAAGCTGATAACGCCCACGCCGTGCCACATGTCCACACTCCCGTTTGCCCACTTGGCCCGAAGCTACTTATTTTTGCCTCGCCTTAAGTTCAAATTATTTTCTATGAATTTAACTTAAGTCATTTCCCAAATTCCGAGATTTTAGTAAAAATCTCGCTTTTTGGAGTCACCGGACACCAATCCTCCAGAAAACCGTGAAATTCCGACTACCTTGGAATCCAACGAAATTAGTCTAGGTAACTAGATTTCTTAAGACAAATCCAATGGTGAGGTCTGTTTTGTCATCCGAGATCTAGAAAATTTCCAGGTTTTCAACCTGCACTGTAATGGCAATTTACTATTTTGCCCTTTTTCAAAAAAATTCAATTTTTCCCATGTTTTACACTGTTGATCAACCATCAACCCATTAAAACAGATGGGATATCATGTGACACGACATCACACATTTTTGTGTCCCATTTACTGACCCATCGTTTTTACAAACTGTATTGAAAGTCCCTCGTGGATATCGATCCGATACCACATCGGTGACGTCCCATTCACCTGTGATCCATCATTTTTACAAACCAGCAGTCCCCTTCACCCCAAGAGCTCTTCCAAACCATCATGTACACGTACAGACAGAAACAAAGATCTGTGTTGTCCCAGGCCTACCTAGGCGAAGCCTTTTCGCCTCTAGGCGAGGCGTAATCCTCACCCCACATGGTGCCGGCCTGCTCATTAAAGCTTAGTCCCCACCTTGCCTAGGCTGACTCGTCGCCGGCAAAGCTCACCTTCACCCAGGTAAGGCAGCCTAAAATCTAGGACGAGTAACACAAAATTTTACAAGAGTTCATTTTCCCAACTCTTTACATAATACTACATGCCAACATTCATTTACTACAAAAATAAATGTTACATAAGTGATTATAAAGCCACAATCCGGCTTTCTTTACCCTTGTAGCCCGAGATGAGAATCGTCCACCGGCGCTTGTCCCGCACCTAAAATGTTATCCCGTATAAGATGAGCCACGCCCAGTAGAGTAAATCCTACAGAGGATACTCCCACCTAAGTGCACATGCAATGCTTACACTTAGCAACTTTTACATCCACATCACAATTCCAATCAAGATATGCAATCCTAGGTTGGAATTCTACATGTCATGCCATCAAATGAGATGAGACTCACTCATGCACCATACTCAAGTCTTTACCGACTCCCATCATACTCAAGTCTTTACTGACTCCTACTACACAATGCAACGCCAATGTATGATTAAATCTGTCATTCATGGATTACATCCAATGATCATTTTCAAACAAAATTCATCTGTTTATAAACCAAAAGCTTTTTGGATATTACACCTCAAATGATCATTTCATTTACAAAACCATGTGTCTTTTGTGGGCAGTGAATTTTCAAGGTCTTACCATAGGCTCTGCACGCCTTCCAACACTTTGACTTTCACCATCGGAGGTTCAACCAAATAGGTCTTTCACCCGAGGAGTACTTCAGCCCCTTCAAGTATTACCCGGCTATGTTTTACTTTTTATTCAATAGTGTGACTCTGTTGGGCTTCGCCCAACGGTATAAAGCCCACTCATCAATCACCAAGTAAGGTGATTGATTCTAATCATGCATTCACACCTATGTAATGCGATGTTTCCCATGCATAATGCAATGATGCAACATCGCGATGTCTATGCCATGCCACATATGATGAATTTCTTACATGACAATTTATATCATGCATTTAACCATGCATCATACCATGAATCATGGACAATTATATTACATGCATATAATTTCTAATTTAAACACTCATAACAATGTTAATACATTAGAACACATATATTAACATTCATCAACTATAAAAATACATGCCATCACATCACTGCAAACAACACAATTTAATCCTCAAGGCAAAATGTGGCATATAGGGAGCCCACAACAACAGCCCCTTAACCCATGCTCAAAACTGGCCAAATAGGCCCTTACATCCTGGATTATTCTTTTTAATCCCAAACAGTCCCTAAACACTTTCGGGATGACATTATACCAACCACAAACACCACACAACCGGCCATAATCGCATTAAAACTGTCAGCAATGATCCAACAGTCCAAACAGTCCAACAGCTCAACCATGCTTCTTGAGTAACATGGATTTCTACAAACAGCCAAGAACGCCACAAACTACCCATTTAAACCATGCTGTTCAGTTTCAAACAATTCTGGCGGCATGATCTCCAAACTAAACAGCCTTTAAACCATACTTAGAGCATGCCATGGACTCCCACAAACCTGCCACGAAATCTGCACACATAAGTAAGCCATAAAAACGGCTTTAAACAAGCTCCTAAATACAAACAAGGCCCAGGACCTCACACCACATTTTCCCAAATCAGCCTTGCGGTAAATAAATCGCAGTAGGAAGAATCCCTACCTCTTTTGCCGTAGTAGCATGGGTAGGAAGTTCCCCAGCCCGAACCTTACTCTTAAACTCTCCTTTGGATCTTTCTGAGAAACCCTCTTTACACCATCAGAGTGCCCTCATCCGATGAACTTTCTACCTTGGCTCACCAAATTCTCGACTAGCGGGAACTCCAGGATCGAATAGAAGCTTGGAAGCTCTCTTTCCTTCTTCCTCCCTCTCTCACATAAGAAAAATGAGAAAAGGAAAACGACTTTTCTTTTCATTCCACAAGCCCTCACTTATGTTTATGAGTGGTTTCATTAGTTACTTGTCCATGACCGTCTGCTGTCCTTTACTTCAACATTTATTTCTATCCTTGTGCTTAAGTTCAATTCATTTAAATGAACTTTGCTTAGTTTATTTTGGCACTTTGATATTTTTTTCTTAAAACTCGCTTTTGGGGTTAGCCACACATCTCGATGCCCCAAAACGGAAAACTGACCGTCCCGTAATTTAATGAAATTCATACGGTAACCAGATTTTGAAGACGTATCCAATGGTGAGATCCGCTTTCATCATCCGAGATCTATAAAATTTCCAGTTTACAAATACGTATCATAGGCACTTACCACTAGTTCCTTTTCAAAAAAATCAACTCTACCCGCGGTATTAAGCTATATTTTAGAAAATTGGTTTAAATTCTAAAATAAACTCTTATTGTAACAAATAACAGTAAGAATGAATTCCTGGAACCTCTTTTGGCATTACTCTTATATTATAGTAGCTCAGAACACTCAGTTTTTAATAACCTGTTTCATAGAGAACCTTCATCTTTATATGTCAATACGTGAAAAGAAAGGTAAATGAATCTAATTATTCTCTTATTTAATCAATAAAGTTCTTTCGAAAACAATAACAAAGACTAAAAAAATTTAGTCAAATGAAAATGAAAATTATTTAAAGAATGTATACATACAAATGAATATATATATATATATATATATATAAATGAGACACAAAATAAAGTACATGCAATATGGATACTTGGTCTGTAGAACGCCTACGCCCACTGGACAGGTCTAGATGCATCACCATTCTAAAACTGTGTTACATAATTAGTTTTATATGGTTAAGACTCTCAATCCAAGGCTCTTCTTAACCTAATCAATTTTCTAATTAAATTCAAATTAACCCATTCCCCTCTCTATACATCACACATATCAAGCTCACATACATCAATTCAACATAAAGCGAAGAATCATAAAATCATGTTTCACACATGGTGAAAGGTTTTTTAACGTGCAATACCTTAGAGAGTATCCACACTCCTCACTTCTTCAACACGTTGGGACTTCACTTGTTCTTCATCAAGATCTACTCTCTAATCCGTGTAAGACTTGAGAAAGTTGGATCATTTAGTATGACTCAAGCATTATCTCTTCTTTGAAATTATCTTCAAGTTGTCCCAGCGAAAGTAGAGACTTGAGTTCAAAATTAATCCTCTTTTAGAGTGAAGACCTCAATTTGGTTCCAACCCCAGTTTGATAGCTCGTTTACCCACTTTGGTTTTAACTATTATTCACTTAATCAGAGGAGTCCTAGCCTCTTCGATCAATTCCTTCCTCCCAAGAAATGTTGGGTTAAACAATCAAAACTGATTAGAGTCCTATTCCAGTTCTGACTCAGAGTCCTAACTACTCACGAGACTAGCAATATCCTGTCATGTGGGACCGCTCAGTCGGACTGTTTCAGAGGTTGTTTATCGAAAATCAAATCTCATCAATTTTGATCTTGAAATAAGTTATCTTTTTTGTAGTGACAAGTTTGGGATGAAGATAATGTCAATTCTAAACCTGACAATATATGTAGAGAGAGAGAGAGAGAGAGAATGAGTAAAGAAACATATGTGGGAAAAATGACACATGAAAGTCTCTGTGCCCCCATTACAATCCATATGTTTAACATTATACCATGTTTGGTTTTGAGATCTTATAAATGGCTACTTAATTTGTGTGATGATAAATTATGACAAGAACAAGTTTATCCTTATGAAAAATTAAAAAAATAATAATAATCATTTTACAATACCCTGCAAAAAATAAAGTACGTTGAATCGGCTGAGCAAACTATTTTTTTACGTGAAACAAATGTTTGGTAACTATTGTATTTTGCTTTTTTTTTTTTTTTTTAGCAAAAGGAGATTGGTTATAGATTAATAGGTGTCCCAATTCAAAGTGGCTGATCAAAGCACACTCAAAGAAGGAGGTTCAAGGTTCAAGAGAAAGGAAAATCCTTAAAAAGCAAATGTTTGTACTGTTTATTAAAAAAATTATAAGAACTAACTTATATATATATATATATATATATATATATATATATATATATATATATATATATATATATATATAGCATATATATATATATATATATATATATATATATCATCAAACTAACATCCTTAAATTATCTCATATACAAGCATGAAAAGAGAAGTTTAAAATCTACCACTAAAGAACACCAACTCTAATTGAGTTTAGTTAATTTTTTTTCCTTAACACCCAAATAAAATAAAATGTGAAGTATCTTGCAAAATTTTCTAACAATAACTTTTTATCGGGGCACAATATACCCAAAATTGTCAATATGATCAAAATTGAGAAAACAGCTTACCGCTAAACACTTAGATACAAAGTAAATTATATCTCAACTAGGACTCCAACTGGAGATCCTCCCTTCCCACATGAGCATAAGGGCTACTTTACCCTTCCTCGCTCTTTATAAACATTGAACGCTCTACCACATGAGCATATGGGCATATTTTTTACTTATTTATTTCTTAAAAGATGTTTAATGGTGTTATATATAAAAAGTAATAAAAAGAAAAGGAAATAATCTTGTAATGGTAAAAGGTGACAAAAATTCTCTAATCAATAACTGCATCATATCAGTAAAGTAAATATTCCATGTGTTTCTATATCTTCATTATGATGATAACATGACAAAACATTCAAATTTATTATGTCCATTTTTTTTGACAGCTTATTATGTCCATTTATTAAACAATAGAAACATCATTTAAAGAGACTCTCAAACACTAGGGGATTTTTTCCCTTGAGACCCAACTCGAGTGGTAAAGACTCTCAAACATCATTTTAGTGACACCACCTGATTAATAATCCATGTTTTGATAGGTGTTAAAGAGGACCCAAAAAAAGGCTAATAAGACCTACCTCAAGTGGTAAAAAACTCATGGAAACGTATGAAGAAAAGGGGTCTAGGGTTCGAGTCCGGGACAAATTTGTGAGAAACAAAGCACTACGATGTAATGCAAAAGCGAATAGATGTCAAATATTTAAGAATAGTAATAATAATCAACCCACAAAGGTCTACACACCACATGGCCCACCAAAACCGTTGGAACCAAGAACAATATCATACCAGTCCGCATAATACGACATCACTTGATTAATAATGCATATATGTTTTGACAGGTGTTAAAGAGGACCCAAAAAAAGGCTAATAAGACCTATCTTAAATGGTTAAGAACTCATGCAGACATATGAAGAGAAGGGGTCCAGGGTTCGAGTCTAGGACAAATTTGTGAGAAACATAGCACTACGACGTAATGCAAAGCCGAATAGATGTCAACATTGAAAAATCAACTGATCAAGGCCCATGACATCCACTCGGCCCACCAAAACCGTTTGAACCAAGGTCAGAGTCATACCAACCCGCACACGTGACACCACTGATTAATAATGGCATTTTGACAAAAGCAAAGAGGACCTAAAAAAATGCTAATAAGACCTATCTTAAGTAGTTAAGAACTCATGCAAACATATGAAGAGAAGGGGTCCAGTGTTCAAGTCCAAGACAAATTTGTGAGAAACAGAGCACTACGACGTAATGCAAAAGCAAATAGATGTCAAATATTTAATATATATATATATCAACCCCCAAAGGCCCATGACACCCCACCCAGCCCACCAAAAACCGTTGAACCAAGGCTGTTGTCATACCAATCCACACACATGACACCACTTGATTAATAATGCATGTTTTGACATGTGTTAAAGAAGACCCAAAAAAAGGCTAATAAGACCTACCTCAAATGGTTATGAACTCATGCAAACATATGAAGAGTAAGTGGGTACAAGGGTGTTTGAGTCTAGGACAAATTTGTGAGAAACAGAGCACTACGACGTAATGCAAAAGCGAATAGATGTCATTTTTTTTTAAAAAAAAAAAAAAAATCAACCCTCGAAGGCCCATGTGACACCCCACCCGGCCCACCAAAAACCATTGAACCAAGGTTGTCGTCATACCAGTCCACACACGTGACACCACTTGATTAATAATGCATGTTTTGACAAGTGTTAAAGAAGACCCTAAAAACGCTAATTAGACCTACCTCAAATGGTTATGAACTCATCCAATCATATGAAGATAAGGGGTACAAGGTTCGAGTCCAAGACAAATTTTTAGAGAAATCGTACACTACGTACAAAGTGAATAGATGTCAAATATTTTTTTAAAAAAAAAAAAAAAAATCAACCCACGAAAGGCCCAACCTTGGAATGAACCAAGGCATGCATCCATGCCCAGTACTACATTAGCGCCCCACTTGATTAATAATGCATGTTTTGACAAGTGTTAAGGGACACAAAAATGTTAATAAGACCTATCGAGTGGTCGAAAATCATGCGAGACATATGAAGAGAAAGGGGTTCAAGGTTTAGTCTAGAACAGTAGTGAAAGCATATACGACGACCTAATGCAAAAAAGAATAAATGTCAAATATTTAAATAAATAAAAATCAGCCTGATGCCCATGACCAAAAAACCATTGAACCAAGGCTCTCATCGCCGCTAGTCCGCACGTGGCTTGATTAATAATGCATGTTTTAATAGGTGTTACCGCTAATAGATACACACCTCGGGAAATGGTTAGAACTCCTTGAACATATGAGATAAAGTCTGGGAGTTGATAGAGACAAATTTGTGAGCCAAAACTAAGGCGTAATGCAAAAGTGAATAATATCAAATATTTTAAAATAAATAAAACAAATCAACCGCGAAGGTACCATGACAGCAGGTGAGCAAGAGACTGCCGTAATCTGGGTCAGTATGGCGTGACAGTGATTAATAATGCGTAACTTGGCGGGTGTTACGTTAATAAGCGCATGCCGAATGGTTAGAACTCATGCGAGACATATGAAGATAAAGGGTACGAGTTGTCAGAACAAATTTGTGAGAAACAAAAGCTATTACGACATGTCTGTAAAAAGTGAATACATGTCAAATATTTTAAAAATAAAAATAAAAATAAACAAATCAACCCACGAAGGCCCATGACAGCCCACCCAGCCCACCAAAAACCGTTGAACCAAGGCTATCGTCAATTTCCAGCTGTTATTTCCGCGTTTGAAAAAATGTTGAGAGTTCGTTAAGCTTCCCTGTGAAGGCAACCATTTTCGTCGGATGTGGAGATCTTCCCCCCTTTTCTGAGAAATTCTTTTCTCTTAAAAATAAAATAAAAAAGAAAAAAAGAAACCCCTCTTTTTCTTCATCCTCCCAAATCGATTATGGCGTACAGGAGAAGGCATGGGAATCACGAGCCTCACCTTCCAAGGAAATCCGCCATGACGGCGGCGATGATCTTTCCTCCGCCTCATCTTTCTTCTCTTCTTCCTCTTCCTTCTCTGGATCCTCCTGCAAATCGCCGCCCAGGCCACCAAGCCGCCGCCGCCGCCCACCGCGGCTCCTCCCGCCTCTCCGTCTGCAGCGACAGTCGTCTCCTCCCGTCGATCCCGGCAAGTCAAGGTTTTCTCCTGATTTTTGCGTTTCGATCGATTGGTTGGATTATCTGAATTGGGTTTGATCGAATTCGGATTTGGAAATTGATTGTTTGTGGATTCTTTGATTTTGATGAAGTCGTCCTATTTTGGAACAGCGTTTCCGGGAAAGAAAAAGAAAATATAAAGGAAAATGTTGAAGGAAAAGAAAATCTTGAAGAAAATAAAAAATAATTTTATATATTTTTTATTTCATTTATTTGTTTAACATATTATATAGAATAGAAATTTTAAAAATATTTAAAATTTTGAAGAATTTTGATTATATTTTATTTTAACATATTTACCGTAAAAAAAAATCAACGTGAGAAAATGAAACTTTCTGGTTTTAAAGCTTGTAAATTAATTTTATATGTTTATTTAAGCTAAATTTATTTGTTCTTTGTGTTATATAAGAGCTGAAAGAATTGCAAATATATAACGTTTTGAGGAATTTTGATTATGTTTTTATTTTGTTTTTTATTTTTGTTGTGAAAAATTATTTTTCTCACTATTTTCCTTTCCAAGCATTTGAACAATTTGATAGTGAATATGAGATTGTATTGAAAGCAAATTATGAGAAATTGATTAGAAGATACATCTAATCAAATTGGAAAATGGAAAAATTTAATAGTTAGAAGTGGGTGGAATTGTGTGTTTGTAAAAGTGAGTTAAAGTTCAAAAGCCACAGGAAGAATCTTTAAGAAGAAAAGAAAATAGTGAGGAAAAGTGGAAGGAAAAAATTTTACTGGAAAATATAAAATAAGTGTAAACTTAATAAATGAATTGTATATGTTTTATTGGCTGTTTATTTGTTTTATACAGTATATAAGGCTATCAAATTTTAAAATATGTAACGGTTTGAAGAATTTTGAGAAAATCGTTTTCCTTAGCGTTTTTTTATTTTATGCAATTACTTTTAGAGTTGAAAACACAAAACTCTTGATAAGTTAGGAAAGTACTCAAGAACAAGGGGAAAAATAATTATTATTTCCTTTTTCTTTTTCTTTTTCTTTTTCTTCTGTATTCCTCAATCTAAAAACATGAGATTTGAATATTTTCGTTGCATTCGTTTTGGGACCAACATTTTAGTAATTATTTGTATTTTTTTTTTTTTTTTTTTTACCAACTAGCGTCGCTGATCTTTTATACGCATTCTAGAGCTAGGCGGCATTCAATCGGCCCGAAGTCGGATCGGTCAAACTTGACTGATTTATTTCGAGCGATAAAATAGCGATTTATTTTTGATTTTCGGCGGGTTAGCCTAAAATTGCACTTATAAAACTAAAAATTTGGTAGCGGAGGAAGCGTCTTTGGCCGATTTTTCGGGCTTGATAAAATAGCGACTATTGTGCTATTCCAGGTGGGACGGGCTCAAATTCCATCTCTAGTGAAACTCAGTTTTCTCTCAAATTCTTGTAGTAAGTCTGTAATTTTGGAGGTTGTATCGGTTTTCATTCTTCTTTTTGGTAATTTGGATCATTCATGTTTTTTTAGTGCTTTGATGTATTTATGAACTAAATCTTCGGCTCCATTTGGAACCCGGAAAGTACTAGGGAAAGGAAAAAAAATGCTAAAGAAAATGGTTTTCTAATGTTTGGTTAGTAGGAAAATACGAAAAGAAAATCAAATATAATCAAAATTTTAAAAATATTTTTAAATTTAACGATCCTTATATAGCATTAAAGAAACAAATAAAGCGAGTTTGAATAAAATATATAGAATTAATTTATTAAGTTTGAGCTATTTTATATTTCGCCAAAAAAGCTTCTGTTTATTATATTTTCTTTCGTTGAATGCTTTCAGGGTTTAAGCGAAACCTTCGGGTTCTTTTCCTTTTCTTGTCCAGATATATGATATGTGAGGGCCACATCGCTCACAGTACACATCGATGAACATTTCAATGAGTGAAAGTTAAAGAGGTGTTCTTGCCGGAGAAAGCTAAAGCAATTCTCGAGGAAGGCGATGGAATCAGGAATTTGAAAACCATAGGAAAAACGGCGACCGCGAAGCACGATACATGAAAACAACGGTGACACGGTGAATACCAACTTTCAATATTGTTTCTAACATAAATGTTTGAAGTATCGTCGATTGATATTTATAATGCTTTAATTTCTGGGTTTAAAACCATTGTCACTGTTCTGCATATTCCTTTCATTACCTTAATTATGTATGTTCTTCCATTATCTCCCGAATCACGAGACCTTCCAACCATATCGGGTCATCTGAAACGAGAAAAATAGAGAATCGAGATTACGGAAGGGCTTGGATGCAATCACATCGTCTTTTAATCGCCAGTGACACCCTTGGGAATGCATTCGGTGCTTCGGTTCTGTTCTTAATCTTGGTTTTTGTGTTTATCCTATGAACTTGAGAAACTTTCTTAATGTTGTTTATAATATGAGATTTTTCTTTATTTGATTGTATTCTGATCTTTGTATGCTCAAATTGTTGATGTTAGTTTGGTATTTGCCTACACTAATGCACGTGCGCGAATTATATTGCTTATCGTTGTGTTTTTGTATGACTCATTGGAGCAGGGAATTACTAAGGAAAGGAAAAAAAAAATGTTAGGAAAATGATTTCTCGTGTTTGGTTCCAAGTGGAAAATATAAAAAAAAAATCAAATATAATCAAAATTTTACATGTTTTTAAATTTTTTTTTGTCCTTATATTATAGAGAGAAACGAATAAAATGGATTTGAATAAAATATGTAGAATTAATTAATTAAGGTTAAACATATTTTATATTTTCTTTCAAATTCTTTTTCCTTTTTCCCACTTTTTAAATCTTTATTTTATATTTATTTTAATAGCAGTCTTTCCGGGTTCTAGCGTGGCGCATGCATTTTATCGATTCTTTCAATATGATATGCTATTGGCATTTACAATTTTCCCAATTTTGAACAATTACAGAACCTGCGACAGAAGATTAAAAGAATAAAAAATAAAATAAAATAAAAAAGAATGTCTAAGGTAGATTCATAGTTATCAAAGGTAGATTCTTCTTCTGCTTCTTCATTTTCTCCACTGTTGGGAGAACCCCTTGGTCTTTTTTCTATAATAAAAACCAAAACGACATCATTTGGTCTCATATGTTTTCTTTTTAAATCACGAGAAACATTGTCGTTTGGAGTTATTTTAAGCTTTATCCAGCAGCGTACGTTTTGAGTTGTGAGTTAAAGTCTCTAGTACCAAAATGGCGTGGTTTAATGGCCAGATGCTTTATTTTAGAGATTTTGGCCCCTCCATCCCCGACTGCTGCATGTTTCAACTCCTAAAAAAAGCTTTTAATACTCATTTCTTTATATAATCACAAATCAACTAAAATAGTCAAGAAATTGCGAGAAAGTCATGTAAAAATAGGAAACAACCATCATAAAAACCGTAAAATATATATTTGACATATGGTGTCTCACTTAAAAAAAAACTCGCGCCTCAAGTGCGCCTTGTACCTCAAGGCCCTTAAAGGCTTTTGAGCCTTGGTCAAATCTTGCATCTGAATAAGCTATGGATAGATTGTTGCGGAGCACAAAACTCCATGGTCATGGATTTAAAGCATGCTCTCTTAGGTTGAAAGGTTAAATGCTTTATATAGTGTAGGAGCTTTCTCTCTGCTCCCGGTAGAGGATGCAAATACCCGCCGTACGGAACCTGACGTCCTCATTGTCGTAGGATTTGTGAGGCCCACAGCCCAGTGAGACAAATAACCTACTAGGGGCAAGGCTTGAACCCGCGAGGGTTAGAGATCGGCTACGTCTGGTTGTAACAACCGGCCCGACCATATAGATGTGGCCTTTTTGGGCTGAGGCGCCGCGGTACAAAGCGCTCTTGGAGTTGAAAGGAGTTCATGCATATAGTATCGGGAGGCTTTTTTCCCATCTGAAATAGTTCCATGATGTCGTAATGGTTGTATTACCTCGACACTTATTATTTTCGGGAGGGTGAAAACAATCGGAAGAAAGCTGACCTTCTGAGGAACCAAATCAGGTTTACGGTCTACAATGTCAATGTAATACCACACTGCAAAACTTAAACTGACCATTGAAAAATCAAATCAGGCATCTCATGACGTGGAAGGTGTGGAAATGTGTAATTGTGTCAGGTTTCTAAATTAAACAAATACCTTTGAATTTGTGAATCTAACCTCTCCTGTGTTTTTTCTTGAAAAAATAACCCGTTTCGGACAAAAATGTCTTTTTATATTTCATGCATTTACATTGCCCCTTCAAAAGAAAGGGTTATTTTTACAAGAAAACAAGATGGGCATTATTGTCAAAATCATGCCAAAAATTGATGAAGGGTCAATCTCAAATTTTGGGTTTTCAAAATGTCATTTAAACAAATCACCCTACTTTAAAAATGTTGGTTAAAGACATCAAATACGCAAATTTGTGAATCTAACATCTCACGTTTTTCTTGAAAATAACTTTTGTTTGGACAAAAGCAATCTTTTATATTTCATGTCTGTTACATTGTCAGCAAAAGAAAGGGTTCTGAAAACAGATGGGCATTATTGTCATAATAGGGCGAAAAGTTAGTAGTCGGATTTCAAATTTTGGGTTTTTCGAAGGTGGTTCAATAAATCACCTATACTTTCTTTTATTCAGAAATTTTCCAAATTACTTTTGAGTTATAAGAACTTGTGTCTTCACCTTAAATTTTCAAAAAAAAATTCTTTTCCCTAGCATTTTAGTTCCAAACCAAGCCTTAATATAAGCAGTAATCCTAACTTTTTGTTGCATTCTATATTACATCTATAAATAAAGATTTTAGGGTTTTCTTGGAGATCTTAGCTGGTGAATGCATCATTTTTGTGCTTTTTTTGGTTTTGTTTTTGTTTTTTTCACAGGTGGCAATGGCAACAGCTGCAAAGACAAAGCTTCTTCTTAAGAGGCAAAGAAAACCGAGATTCAAAACAGATTTGGCTTTTTGCAAGGAGAGATGTACACACAGAGGAAGAAAAACAAAATCCTGAGAGAGTTTCAACAAGGAGATAACCTGATGATGATGATATGATATTATTTCCTACTTCCCCCTTCTCTAGCTAAGATACTTGCACATTTCGGTTTGGAACGAGAAAGTATTAAGGAAAGAAAATAGGGAGAAAGTTGAAGAGAAGAAAAAGTATTTCCAACTTTCGGCATCACCCCTCTTCCTACTAAGATAGTTAGGCTCGGTTTGGAACCCGAAAAGTATTAAGGAAAGAAAATAAGGAGGAAAAGTTGAAGGGAAGAAAATTGAAAATTAGGTTTAAACTTAATAAATTAATTTTATTCAGATGGTTTGGTATTTCCTACTTTCTGACATCACCCCTTTTCCCCGGAAAGTATTAAGGAAAGAAAATACGGAGGAAAAGTTGAAGAGAACAAAATTTGGAGGAAAATGAAAAACATGTTTAAACTTAATAACTAAATAGCTACCTTTTGTTTTAACCTTTTTCATGACTTATTGTTGAAATTTCTATAAAAAAATTCTGAATAGAAAAAGCCAAAATATTTGGCTTTTTTTATTAAAAAAAATGTCATCTTCAACGAGAATATATGCATTGCCTAACAAGGAGAAGTAGCAGTCGGCTACACGTGTTAAAAGCAAACGACATCTTTATCTTGCAAAATCTTATTTAAGCGATAAGATGGAAAAAATTACAATGAATTAAGTTAAAAAACAAAAGCGCATTTGTTTTGTTAAATTAACGTTCTGTCCTGCATTCCCGAACCACGTGCTTGCTTCCAAAACATTCATCAATGGCAGTTTCTGATACAGTTCTTATCTGTGACCTTGAATTGTCTTCAACGGCAGCTTCTGGCAGAAAGCTCGTCTAGCTCATTTCGATCATGTGAGAATGTCGATTCTGAGGGAATCGTTGAATACCACCAGCTCACAGTACAGACGTCGTCTCTTTAGATGAAGGAATAGATGGAAGCCCACCTGTGAAGTTTCTGCCATGTCCAAGATGCTGTCGATTTCTCCATCCTCATCTATTAGTGTAATTCTCAGTCAAACAACCCAAAAGTATTACTTCGTCTCCCATCTATCACGAGAAACGGGACAGCAGCTAATGCTTTCAGGCGCCGTCAATTGACTGTTCAGTCTGGAACCAAATTACTCATCCAGATAGCCAGCCTCAGCCTGAAAGTTTTGAGTCCTCTATTTTCTCTCTGTTTACCCAGCCCAAGGCTTATTTCTATTTATTATTGTGTAGCTTATTAGTTTTTTTCCTTTTTCCTTGATCCTTTTAGGATGGGAGTGTGGGAAGGAATTTTTTTTTTTTTTGGTCCTAAATTATTATTATTTGTGTATAACTGTTATGGATTTGTGATTGAATAATTATTACCAAAATGTTGATTTGTTAGATTTTGGTTCTTCAATTCTCACGCAAATGTTAAATCGTATTATAACTATTGAAGATTTTCTAATGTTTAAAAATCGGAGATTTTTCTAATATTTTAAAATGGAATGTAAATGAATGGAAAAGATTGCAGATTCAGTGTGGGGACCAAATCAATTGTCAAAACGAGTTAAATCGGGACACGAAAGATCGCATCGACGGTCACGGCCAGGTCGAAACCATGGATTTTCTGGATAACCTTATAAAAGGATAAATCTGTAAGAATTGCAAAACTAACATTTTTCTTTGAAATCCAAAAAGTACAAAAAAGACACTTTTAGACAAAAATACCCTTGTGGATTTAGTTATAATTTGAAGATGAGACATCATAAGTGTGGGGTATGGCGGTCATTATTACAGTTTGGTACACAATCTCTTTGATTTGTCCATTTTAAACCAATTTCTCATTTTTCAAAGGTAATTTGATTAAATGACCTTATGAAACGCAATTTTTTGAAATCTAAACTTTTTTTATTTTTGGCTTGATTTTGAAAGAAAAAAAATGTCTTTATTTTCTTCCATAACATTCTTTTAAAAGACAATATAAATACATGAAATAGAAAAGTGTTTTATTAAATGAGTTATTTTACAAGAAAAACATGGGAGATCTTAAATTCACAAATTTATGAGTATTTGATGTGTTTTAATCAAATATTTCATTTTCTTCACTTATGATTAAATGATAATATAAATTTACAAACTCAAAAAAAATCATTTTGATATGGATGGCTAATCTGCAGGTGTTATTTTATTATTGTTATAAAAAATGAAGAAAGGAAGAGAGAAACTAAGATAATAAAGAGATGACCCTAAAGGTCATTTACCGCTATCTTTCTCTGGGATCTCAACATATAGGATCTCATGTATCAGTAATAAATCGTCCATATTGATTCACCGATAAATGTATAGTCATTCACATTTCCCAATGAATTATTTATAACACTCCCCCTTAAATGACCATCATTAGATAGTTAATACTGTCTCATTAAAAACCTTGTCAGTAAAACCTAGTGGAATAAAGCACGGGCCGAAGAAAAAGAGTGCGATCTCTAACATTTTATGATTCACTGCGATAGTGACATGTCGCTGCATTTTGAAGATCTTTTACTGACGCATGCAATCCCGGTGTGAAGTTCTTGAATATTTATGGCGGATTAGCGGAGCTTTTGTAAGAAATCTATAGATTATCGCTGGGTAGTATTGTTGCGCAGCCAGTTCACCGCTCTTATAGAAGTTCTGTGATGTAGAAAATTTGGTGAAATATCTTGGTCAGTGGCGTAATATATCTCCCTCCTTTGACTTACTTAATCTGCTGTAGCGATTCGCCCGTATAATATTGTTAGTTTGTTGCTTGATATAAGATAATCCATGAATTTTTATGATGTGTTGTATCATGGATCTCGTAAACATACATTCTCGGCTAGCTTTATGGCAGTATTTACGAATGATTGAAATTAGCGCCATTAATTTGTTTAATGACATAAATCATAGTAATGCCCCTTAAGTAAATATATATATACATGATTGAGCTTTGTGAGTCTAAGATAGCCTGCATGCGCGTAACAAAAATTATTAGTTCCGTGTTTTGGAATAAAATAATCCCATGTCGTAGGGATATCTGTTATGATGTGTCCATTACTTTGAAAAAAAAAAAAGAAAGAAAGCATGCCATCGTACTTAATTCAATTTACAATGCACTTGCAGTTGGAGCTGTTTATGTCTTCTTGAAGTAAATTAATTGAAAAGTAATGTGATCAAATATATTCTGAATACGTTAGTGCAAAATTATGGCGAAGAATATGTCTTGGGATGACAATTCTTCAACATGCCCCAGGCCGAGAAAGCGGATCTTTGGTCACTTCAAGCAACCTAGCAACCATGGGGAACTAAGGGGTGTGATTTATCCATATAGTTCTTGAGGCACCATATGTGTTGATTGGTTGGATTAATACAAAGTCTAAGCAGTATATCTACCAGGCGAAGACAAATATTTTGTTTCGAAGATCACTGGGCTCAGGGTCGCCTTTAGTAGTGAATTGTTTTGATGAGCTCTTCAGAGTTCAGTCAAGTTCATCCCCACATGTAAATAATTGCAAATCCGGTTGCTACTTTCTTGATAAATGCATGTAGACGATTGGATTATTCACATAACGATGAATGATAGGGACGTCTTGAAAAGGAGCGTCCATGCCCGTAACGAGTGTGTGTTATAAAGTGCCAAACGCTGTTTCAAAACATGCTTGCCACGTAGCGAAGTGTGTGTATTAACGGGTGTCAAAGCATTGAGCAGACGTGCACACTTTGAAATAACGTAAGTGTCGTATCGGCTGCGAAGTCTGAAAGCAACGAGCAGGAGACTGCACCTTACGTAATAGAAGTGTTGTAGCACTAGCGGGGAGTGTCCGTATGCTTGATTAAGAGTGCCTATTCATTATTGTGATCTTAGGCAGACATATAATTATATGTATGAAACTTGTTATATTATTTTTAATCTTTGTAATGGGCGAAACAAAATGCCTTGGCTTGATAGGATCAGAGATGAAGCTAAAAGCTATAGAACCCAACAAAGACCGAGCAATTTTACACATGCATGTGAGACCCTTTCATTCACTTATTAGGATCCTCTATTAAACTAGTGATTGATTATAAATTGCAGGAAGAACATAACAAAATAGGATTGTAGAATGATACTCGGACCTTAGGCGGCTTTAGTCTTGGTGCTCAGCTTGCGATACTAATTGCTCAAACTTTTTAGATGCGTCTCAACTTCGGTGTTGGTACTCAACTATCAATATCGATTACTCAGTTTTGAATGCGTTGCCTCAGCGTCCTCACAGGCATTAGCCGATTTGAGTGCAGGTGCTCGACTTTTTGATACCGTTACTCAATATCACTGTGGGCCAGCGAACTTTGAGTAAGTGCTGACTTTGTCTGATACTCAATATCCTCTAGACCAAAAACAACTTTGAGTACCGGTACTCAACTTTCCAGTACCGATGATTATTGATTCTAAAATCATCGTTGCAAATCCCATTTTCTAGCTTATTTTTAGCGAGTTAAGATATGTTTAATGTAGTGGAATATTCACAAACTTTGTGTTTTATAGGTTTTACTTGAGAATGACTAACGGGAAAGAAAAAAAGTAGCGGGCATAACTCTACTGTGTGACATAGTTTACGAATGTCGCACCAGTCTAAAGAGAACGAGCTATGCGACGGCGGCTTTATGTCATGACAAAGTCAGTGGAACTCGAGGAAGAAATAGAACTTTTTTGCGACGAAAGTCTGTCAGCGACAACTGCTGAAAGTGTGAAGAAGGTGCCGTGACACTCTTGACTCTGGCCGTGACGATGGTCAAATGAATGGCGGTGGAACTTTGCCGAGCCGGTCGCCTCTATGTGACATAAAAAGAAAGATAGCGGATGCGGATGAATTTTGTCAACAAAGGAGCGAATGCATGCCGCTGACAGTATCGCAAGTTACCAACAGTCGATGCTGACAAGTGTTTTTGTATGTTGCGCCAAAGTTTACTATCAGCGTAAAACAGCTTCGAGAGGATTTACGTCACGACCGAAGAAAACACATGACCGATAAAACGCTGAGGTTGAGTGAACTACAATCGCGACAAAGAAGTTGAAAAGCAAGCGCAGGGAAAATGTGACAAAAAGAAGTTTATGTTCCGTTATTAAAAAGTTAAAGCGAAAATCTTTGTCGCGACAAAGAAGTTTTATGTCCGACGATAAGTTGTAGAGTAATAGAATTTTGTCACTTAATGAAAATAAATTATAATCACGATGGAAAATGAAAGAGAACTGAGATAAGCAAAAACAAGTTTGTTGCAACAAAGATTTCTATGTTGAAACAAACAGTTCAGCCAGCACCAAGGATCAGAGAAGAAATTCTTTCGCAACAAAAGGAAACTCTATCACGACAAAGTTGTTGAGTAACCATAGAAAGAATGTCGCGACATAGAAAACTCTGTCGCGACAATTAAAAAAATGGAAGGTAAAGTGTTTGTCGCGACATCTTGATGCAATCACAACACAAATTCAGTCTCAATAGTGCAATGGCCAGTTGTGTCCGAAGCGAGGAAGAAAATTGTGTGGTAGAAAGACGAAAGGAAGAACATAAGATTGGTCGTGTGAAAGAAAAGTATGTCACGGCTTGAGTTTTCAAATCTGAGAAAAGTATGAGAAATGGTTGCAACAAATTTTATGTCCGCGACACAAGACCTCCTATCACAACAAAGAACAAGGCTAACGCATCAAAGCTATGTGTGGCATTATCAAAGTGTAATGTGATAGAATCAAAAAAGCTCGAAAAACATTAAGATGCAAAGCGTGAGTCTGATAGAAGCTAAGGGACAAAGACTAAAACTCTGTTGTGACATAGAAAATTATGTCGCGACAGGCGATAACTGGGCTAGAAGTTTTGGGGATCTGCGGGTTTAGTCGCGACCATCAGTGGAAAACCTCAAATAGGTACATCTGGGGCCATTGTTGCATGACTTAGCAAATCCAGGACTTCGTTATTTGGAGACTCTTTGTATTATTTTTCTTTTATTTTCTTTTATTTTCTTTTAGTAGTTTTGTTTTAGCATAGTTTTTCAGTTGGTTTTCTTTGTACAAGTTAGGAGTAATGGCGGGTGTGCGAAGCTTGACAGAATCAATTTGTAAATGTTCTTACTGCTCTTGTTTGCTTTAAATGGATTTTTGGAAAATTCTGGAGTTCATTTATTTCGGTTAAATTTACAATTTAATTGGGTGCCGTCAGGTTAGTCTTGATATGTGAACAGTTTAGAAAGTTCTGACTCTTACAAGTGAAAGTGGTGGTAGTTGTTATTTTCTACAAAGTGGAAGAAGCATGTAGTTAGAAATCTTGAATTTATTTTATTGGTATTATTCTTGAACTTAACTGTTCCAAGTATTAGTACCGTGTACCAAAAAACAAAGGACTGTATCTTGCTATGATCTCCAGGAGGCCCTCTGCGTGACACATAGATGGAGAATCCTGAGGTTACGGAGCAGTTCCTTGTGGGTATGGTAGACTAATGCTGGACTATTGATTCTGATGGTTTTCGGATAGATCACTAACTTCTTATTTGTGTGAGGTGGTTAGTTGATATCGATTTATTATTTCGAGAGAGTTTCTACTCTTTTACAGTGGAAATGATTGGTCCATGTGAGATAGATCCTGTCAGGGATGAAATTCTGTGGCACATTGAAGATGAAGTATATTTAAATTGGAGAAGAGCTTGCAATATCACATCTGTAAGTAGAAATTTTTTGATTCTAAGATTTGGTGTGAAATCTTGAAAGAAAATACATGATCTTAGAAAGAGGATTATATCTTAAGTAACTTGTAGACATGAATAGAAAGAAATATGAATCTCTAATTAGTGAAATGTATGGTTAAGAGGAAAATTCAAAGCTATCTACTATGCATCTTTGACAAATTCAACTTCGACTAATGGCTTAGCTAAACTAAAGCAATTGCAAATTAACCAATTCTTCATTGATCTCTTTCCAGTGTTTATCTCAACTCAGTGAGCTCATAAATCCACTATTCAAGAACAACATACATATAGTGAAATTATTTTAGTATTACTTTATTGGATCTCTATCATTAACTGAACAGTTCGAATAGTAAGGATCTTAGTTGGGGTAGTTAATCTTTGATTTATCATCAAATCTCGTGGGAATGATATGCGGACTTAAAAATCCACTTTATTACTTGTATGACCAGTGTATTTGCGGTGTTTAGATAAACTCAATTTTTAATGAATCCATTTTACAAAGGACAAACATATTTGTTCAAGTCAATGTCGACAGTTTTTGGTGTCGTTGCTAGGGACTTTGGGTTAGTCTTTGCAACGATGAATTTAGTACTTTGTAAGGTTTAGTGCATCTGAGAATGGGTGACAAGTTTTGGCCTTGGGTTGTCTGGGACTGATTAGTCTTTGGCAACATGCTGTGCCAGTAAATTTTGGTTTATACAAATCAATCAACAAGACTCTACTAGTTTCTGTCCGGTTTGCCTCTTTTCACTCGAAATTTTCCATTCATTTAAACCAGCCTTAAAACCAGCAAAATCCTTTCTTACAGAGATAGGGTTTTCAAGGCAAACATAGGCAAAGAGAGAGATTTAGGAGGGTTACCTAACCAACAATTCCATTCAAAAGTTCCATCTGAGTAATCCCACAAATATAGGTTCCATAAGAGTAATCCCGCAGGAAATATAGGTTCCATACCTTGCCTTTCCTTAAGTTTGAATGAACTAGATCTCCAAAGAAAATGAAAAGCAAGCAATATAAAGTTGGTTCTCTCCCAAAGCAGTAGCCACTCAGCTCCCCAAAGCAAACGAAATGGGGAAATCCCCAAATTCTTGAAAACCATGTTTGATCTATGCCTTTGGACTTAAATTTCTCCTTTTTTTCATTTTAGTCCCCCCCACTTTCTTCTATTTACAAATCAACTGTCATTCCTGCTTTAACATGTATCTTCCTTATATTATTTTGGTCTCAATGTGACATTATCAATTTACATAGTACTTAAATTTCCGAAAAATGCAAATTTTACTTATATTATACCTATTGTGTAGTAACTACTGTATGGTATAATTTGAGGTGTTACAATTAATTGCAAGCATTGATAAAGATTAATTGTAATTAGTGTGAACTTAAGCAATTGAGTATTGAACATCTATTCGATGGACATTAATCGAGAGGAAGCGAGATGAGAATTCACCGACGTGTAAGGCAATTGTCTTGATAGGATGATCAGGGAATTGTGCCCTAACCCGAATTATTTGGGCTAGTAATCTAGAAAATACAACATTCCGGGTAGAAAGAAGGCATACATAGACCATCTAGTGGACGCATCAATTAAAACCATAAAATAATGAAAAGGTCCACTAGGTGAGTGAATAGGCCCACAAATATCACCCCAGATACGTTCTGAAATGTAGAGTTAAGACGCGGCTCTTTGTAAATAGAATTCACAATAATTAATTTGCCTTGAGAACAAGCAGTACAACTAAAATCATGAGGTTTTAAAATTTGTCTGCTCATTAATGGATGCATGTTAGAATTTTGAACTATACTGCGCATCATTGAAAGTCCCGGGTATCCAAGCCGTTCATGCCATAATAAAAATGTTTTTGGGTCATTGAACTTCTGGTTCATGATAGCATGAGATTCAAGAGGTCTAATAGTTGTTTGATATAATCCATATAATGAAGAAATCAATTGTTCCAAGATTTATTTTTTCCCAATAATGAGTAAATACTCATTTCCATTATGACTCATAGTTTCAATGTGATATCCATTTCGGCGAATATCCTTGAAACTAAGTAAATTTCAATTAGATTTATTTGAATAAAGGGCATCATCAATTTGATACTTTGTGCCATTAGGCATAACAATAGTAGCGTTCTTCCGGAGCCTTTAATTAGGTCAACGGGACTTGAGATAGTTTGAAAATTAAATGGAACTTGATGGTGCTTTTTCTATCAAAACTGGGTTGGAGCTTGCTTGAGTCGCTGGGCCGGTCCATCGGGTTGGATCAATATACAACCTGCACATAAAGGGTGGTCCGGCGAGGGAATGCCAACCGCCTCATGGCTAAGCCGCTTTCTTCTTATAAAAAGGAAAATATCAACCGTTGATAGCTGGTGATTGTGTACCTTCTTCGTGGATTTGTGTTCTCAGATTATCGTTGGTGATCACGATGACTTTCCTTGTTAGACGGCGATACGACATCTTCCCAATTGGGTAGGGAATCCCTCTTTCCTTATCGTCAACTGAATATTAAAGGATAATTAGGGGTCGTGATCGTGATAGATCCTTCCTCCCTCAATGAGTGGAGAGCCGATCATAGAGACTGGGTACTTCCCTTTTATGCGTCTCGTTTGGTGGATGGTGGACCATCCATGTTACCTATTTATCCAACGAAGCAGGCTTAGTTCCCAACCGAGGCTCACGCCTTAGAAGTGATCAGGATGTCGTCATGGGCCGAGCTCTCACGCTGGGCTCGCTTCCAAGCCCAACCCCCTAAGCCGACCTTAAGCCTTGTTGGTGGTTTGTCTCTTGGGTCTGCATTCTGGGCCCATACGCATGTTTTTTAGGCATTATTAGTTGCCCCCCAACTCTTGGCCGAAGTGAGCTTTGGCAAGGGCTGAATCGTTTCTTAGACCGGGTGTGGATTCCACATGGCTAATCAAGGATGGCTGATCAGGGCTTTGTTGCCATCAAACGTTCTGTGATGATTATGGCTTTTCTCAATTTTTACGCCCATTTCAGCTAACGTTTCCAGTGTTTTAAGAAGCACCCCACGGCTAATTGAACCGTATTCCCCTGGTCTTCAACCTCTTTCTTTGTGGTCTCAGATTTCTTTTTCTCAAAACTTCTCTGATCATCGCTCAAGACTACTCGTGGTTTTGGCTGCCTGCCTCTGACTGCCTCCCTTTTGCTCACTTCCCTAGTTTGGTACGTCTTTCTTCTTCTTCCCCTGTTTACCTTTTCTTGTTCTGGATTCCGTGGGTCCCTGGTGTTCATTGTTTGTCTCCTCTTCCTCACTTTTTTGGCTGGAATTCTATCGAGCGCATTTTAGCCGTGGGGAGTTATTGTTCTGACTTTAAGGTTATTAGGGCTTGTTTGGCTGGGATTTCGCCTCTTTATCATTTGTTCGACCTCTTTATACTTCCCCAATCATGTGTACTTCCTCTGGACCCAATCGTTCTTCTAGTCTGCACATAGAGGGAAGGCCCGCTGACAGGCCGAAAAAGCGGTGTGTAAAATGAATGCCTATGCGCAGCGCACGCTGTAGCCCTAAGTAACATAAAGGTACTTAACGACGGATATCGATCCACAGGAAAGGTGAATTGACTACGTAGGTTCCGCTTCGCATAACATCTGAATAATTGATTCTGTGGTAAAATTCTAAGTAAGGGAACTACAACTAAGCTATTGATTCTAGTGAATTAATGGTGTTGGTTTCTAGGTTAAATCTCCCCTATCACGTTCAATGGATTAATGCCTAAAGATATTGTTATTCAATATATTTGTAATATGTCGATGGCGAGGTGATCTTGCCTTACTAGATATCCTCGAGGTATATCCGCCTATCTCGTGAATAGAATCGAGTATATCTCTATTTCGACTGCATTCCTAAATGCTTAAATGTTCGAACCCCAAATGCCACCTTCAGTTCTAATATCTCTATTAACCGAATCCCACTTAAAGGCCACTTTACCTGTGATCCCCTCGAATACCTCATCTCGAATCTCTTGACTTCAAGGCGATTTATATAATATCGCGTACATTATCATATAATTGAAATGCGTGTATAGAGTAGATGTGACAAATTAATAACAATCGAATAACATGAAAGATCGCTTTAACTATCAGATGACAGGTCTTTGATGTAACCCTGGGGAAGAGATCTAGAACATCATCAGAGAAAAGATCAAATTGTATAGTATTAAAAACATCATCATATTATCCAAAAATAATATCTAGCTA
This sequence comes from Tetrastigma voinierianum, assembly GCA_016808115.1. Classification (NCBI taxonomy): domain Eukaryota; kingdom Viridiplantae; phylum Streptophyta; class Magnoliopsida; order Vitales; family Vitaceae; genus Tetrastigma; species Tetrastigma voinierianum. The sequence continues at coordinate 38,941 of JAEQBH010003710.1, forward strand.
TAAGAAACGATCCAAATCCCGAGTACTTCCTCCAAGTCTCGTTGATCCGCTTCCGAATTCCGCGGCCTCTTCGCATCGCCTTCCGGCGCCCTAATTCCTCTTGCGCCATTCGTGACTTTAAATGACGAGGTGCGTATTTCTCGAAATGACGTCACGACATGGTGACGTCAGCGACGCGGTGACGCCGTGACGCAGGACGCCGCGACGTGGTGACGCCGCGGACGGGTGACGCCGCGATGTGACGCTTACTTCTCGCCGCTCCTCATTGTTCCAAACCGCTTTCCAAAGCCATTTTACGCTCCAATGAACTCGTAACCACACCGACACAAATCGTGATCTAGCCACAAAACTATAAAATTATTATAAAATAAATGTAAAAATGAAGAATCGACGCGAGTGTAAGATGAGTGTTTTAGGCACTCATCACACCCCCAAACTTAGTTTCTTGCTTGTCCTCAAGCAAGAACTGACTCTAGACAGGACACACACCCGACACCATGTAACTAACACTAAGCATGCTGGTGCACATGTCGAAAAATAGGATCAAATCGACTGACTCACATACCCACCGCTTTGCTCGATGTTCAAAGGAAGGCATACGATATTTGACTTTCTCGTAAATTCGATTGAGATAGGTGAAACCGGGACTAGTGCATCAAATCCCACGGTGTTCAATGGCCTTCCCAAAACCCCTATGTGCTTATAAAGGGATTGACCTCCGTAATATGCCTAGGTTCGATACCCCAAACTTAAGCTCAACCCACTCATTAGGAAGCAGTTTAACTAGACAAGGATAGGAACGCACCCATTTATTTATGTCCACATACCTAGAAATGTCCTATGTACCAAAAACAAAATGGAAGAAGACCTAGTGCCAAGAAGTTTTAGCCAAGTGTTCCCAGAATGGGATCCACTGGGTGACTCCCACCATTGGTTAAGGGCACTGTGCATTAAATTCCTTCAAACTTTCACCCTCGAACACTAACCAAACTCGATGGCCCTAGGTTGCGTGAACGATCCATCTTCTCAGCCCCATGTAACGGGCGTTGAAGTCAATGACTCCCCGCGCTGGCTCGTGGCATTAGGGCTTTGATAGGCCCTTCGGGACCGTGCCCTGGATTCGATCGATGATCCCGCTATTCCTATGCATATACCTATTTTTGTCATATTTCTTTTCTTTTTCTCTTTTCTATTGTTTTTGTATTTTCTTTTGGTCAGTTGCCTCGATGGCAATCCTCTTGATTAGGTGTCTCACTAAATGGTTCACAATCTCCTAAAGCTGGATCGAACTTTAGTAGTTGGTTCTATGACTCTTATGCATACTCAAAAGTCACTAAAGGTGTGAGTGTGATGTGTGGTTTCAGAACTGCTTCTTGACTACCCTGAATTGATTCACTAGCCCTTTTAACTATTCAACCTAATTACGAGCATCAAGCAAATGTATGCATTTGAACAAGTTTTATAGTGAACTCAATCCAAAATTGATCTCAATATCCAAAATAGCATGTATGCAATCACTACATGCAAAAATGTCCTAAAACACACGCAAACAACTAACACATGACTTATTAACATGAAAGTGTGATGTAAAACAAACTAAAACTAAATCTAAACACCACCAATAATCGGTGATGCAATACTAAAACAAAACACAACTAATATGCTGAACAAACTAAAATACCGTATACTACTTAAATCAAAACAACAATAAACAAGAACAAAAATATAAGACTTAAACAAAACATCCCCCAAACAAAAAATATCCAAAGGTCCCCACCGGTAAGATATAAACAATAGAGAGGAAGGGACTCCTCAAGATCAATGCTGGAGGTGGTAGAGGCCGGTGAAAGTCGAGCCGGGGGGTGAGCCGGGCCTGCGATGGCATCGGGGCCGTCGCTGAGAATGATGGCCTCGATTGGCCAGGATCGTCTGCATGTCAACACGCAACGCCCATATCTCGAAACGCAGGACTGCTCGGGTCTCATCCTGCACGCGTCAAAACGCCAGCTGAGTGAGAGCACCGGGTCCTCAATATCTGGGGAAGGACTGGGAGGAGCGGCCGCCCGAGGTCGCCTCGGGTGGTGGGTGGGAGTGTGGGTGACGAGGATCGGCCACTGCCTCCGGGTGTCACCCAGAATCCAAAGCGAGCCCGATGACCCGAAGCTCGCCCTTCGCCTCGAGGGCTCGCGGACCCGAGTCGTGCACTTCAGCCATGACACTGTGTGTGTCCCGTCGACCGATACGGCTCTGATCGGATGAAGCCGCCTCATTATCGCCAGGCACCCCGCTTGTTTGCATTGCCAAATATCGTGGGGTGCTGCGCTCAGGGTCTATCTTCGCATCCCGTTATGGAGGATGGCAGATCTCGATAACCTCGCCCAACATCGAATGGGATATCCTCGGATGATGGCAAAGTCAGCAGGATCGCTGGTCGGGTTACCTCACACATTCGCCGTCTGATAAGACGCCGCGATGAAGTGATGCCAAACCTGGAATGTAGCCAAATGCTTGGCCTTGAAATTCGACCGCATAAGATCGCTGATCCTCCACTCACCCCGCCTTGGCCTAATAATTTCCCGAATGACCTCAGTGGTAGCTCAGGTGCTCAAGTGAGTCGATCAGCGAGCACCTTATGGGACATGCTCTGTGCCATAGAAACTATTGATCACCCGAGACCGGTCGACTCAACACACCCGCACCCTAACCTTTTGAGGACATAAACCGAGGTCAAGGTGAAATTTCGAACTACGTCACTGGCCGCCGGACGAGGGGGTCGTATAAGGCACGCCCACCCTTTAGCCTCGATTATCTTTCTAAAGAAACCATCTGGGTGATGAAACCCCTTCTCCTAATAGTTGATCGGTTTTTGCAAATCAGGCTAAACCGATCCGCGCACTCGCGCTTATAAAACGCGAGGCACGAACGCGGAGTCGGTCCCGCCGGGTCGACCCGCTGGCGTGCAACGCCTCGCCACATACTAACCTAGACAAAAACTCGAACACCTAATGTGCAACACAACAAATCACTAAATAACTACCTAATGACTCAACAAAACCTAAATGGGACTCAAAGACCCTAAGGAACCTAGCTAACCCGAAATGAATTCCTAAAAGACCTCTAGACTACACAAAACGCACAAATGAACTCCCTGTGACTACTCGTACCTGAAGCTAGAATCGGCACACAAAGGGTGGAAATGCCACTATGACCCAAACCGGCCAAAGAGGGTGACTTACAAAGGGTCGGCGAGTAGGAGTGGTCTCCGACCAGACTTAATCCAGCCCGCAAGGTTGGGCACGGACGGCGCCGAGAGAGCTAGGGTTTCGTGAGGAAAGGCGCACGGCGGAAGCGTGTAAATGAACCATTCTCGGGCTAAAACAGTGGCCACTTCGAGACGTGGCGGGTTCACGTCACGACGCGGGCAAAGACATGACTAAACGACGCCGACAGGCGTGACCACCGCCGCACGCGGCGCAGGTGACCAAATGACGCCGCGAATGCGGTAAAAAGTGACGCCGTGAAGTGAGAATCCACCGCCGCGACGCGACGTAAGGCTTCAAAATGACGCCAGCGACGCGAGAATTCCACGCGACGCGGACAGAGATGAAATTTTGACGTCGCGACGTGGGATCTCCACGTCGCGACGTGACAGAGAGTGTCTACAAGAAATTTTGAACACATTACTCAAATTTACTTTTTCTCGAGAACTCTCCACGTGTAATCTCATTCCGGCATCAACACGCCAAGACCTCGCACCCACGCTTCCGGTCCCGCGTAATTAAACCAACAAGCGTAAAACACCGATCATGAACACAACTAGATACCAAAATTGCTGAAAATAACCAATAGAACTTGAAACTACAAAATTTAGGAACACTTGGGTTGCCTCCTGCAGCTGATGTTTAATGTCGTTAGCCTCGACGACTCGAAACTCTAATGATCAGAACTCAAACTCCCCGTGATCATTAACTATACTTCTTCATGCACAAGCCAGTTGAATGACTTCATGAAAAACCGCAAGAAACTCGCCTCCATAGTACGGCTTCAAGCATTGGTGAGCGACTGTGAATGTGCCTTTCTCAGGATGTGAAACTTCTGCCCCACCATGTGAAAAGACCTTTGTTACCGTGAAAGGTCCGGACCATCGAGACTTTAATTTCTAAAAAGCTTTAGCCTGGGAATTGAATAAAGGACTCGTCAGTCCTACCGTGAATTCTTTCTCGTGATGTGCCTACGTGCTGTGCCTCGTCTTCTCCTTATAAATACGGCTTCATATGCTTCGCTTCGAACTCATCTAATTTCACCGAGTTGGAGAATAAGCCACCAGCCAAAGTACTGTCCATGTTTAGTTGTCGAGTGGCCCAATAGGCTCGATGCTCCAATTCTACTGGAAGGTGGCACGCTTTACCATAAACAAGTCTGAACGGGGACATACCTAAAGGAGTTTTAAATGCGGTGTGGTATGCCCAGAGCGCATCGTCTATCTTTTGCACCAACCTTCTTGGAGCGTTGACTCCGTCTTCTCGAGGATGTACTTGATTTCTGCTGATACCGCTTGCCCGTTTGATCAGGCAGATAAAAGAGATGCACGATGACGCACTTACAATTTTTGCAAACCTTGTCTATTACCTTACGCGTAAATGCGTACCATTATCCTGGTGGATTAAAGCCTCGAGGAGTTCCAAACGGAGAATATATTGCCGCGCCAGAAATCGAGCTACAATCTTGGCATCATTGGTTCGTGGTTTAGAATCGCTTCTACCCACTTTGAGACATAGTCTATGCACCAACAAGATGTATAAATTGTCAGATGATGCAAGAAATGGTCCCATAAAATCGATCCCCATAACATCAACTCTACCTCCAAGATGGATGTACGGGTGGCTCGTTCTTTCTAGAGATGTTCCCATTCGTTGACATTTGTCACAAGTGGAAACGAATCGCGAGCATCTTAAATACAAGGCCAATAAAAACCCGATTGTAAAACTCTTGGTCATTGCTTCTTCAGCCCACCACACTCCAGAGTGTGACAATGGTCTGTAATACTATGCATTTCATCTTCTGGCACACATCTCCTTATCAATTGACAAGACAAAGGTTCAGAAAGAACGGCCTTCCCACAAGAGTGTTTAAGGTGTGCGAAAACCTTTTCCTCTTCAAGAAGTTAAACTCCGGTGGGATCACTTTGGCCACCAAATAATTCACATAATCTCGCAAAACCAGTGGAACTCGCTTCTCATTCTCAATAGCAAAAGTTTCGTCTGGAAATTGCCATTCACCTGAACATCATCTCCTCGGCCCCTTCCAAATGTGAAAGATGGTCGCCTAATAGATTTTCAAGGCCCTTCTTGTCCTTGATTTACGGCCGACTCTTGCAATGCCAGGACCCACCGAATCAACTCCGGGGTTTTGCATCTTTCTGCTATTATCAAGTAATTTAATAGCCGAATGATCGCATGCACCACGACCTTGTTTCCAATCAAATATGGCCTAAATTTAATGGCGCAAAACAATAGCCAATAGTTCTTTCTCCTCAGAGTGGCATAATTCACCAAAGCATCATTCAAAGGTTCTACTAGCATAGTAGATCACTTGAAAATTTCTCCCGCTTTCGCCTAAGACTCGCCCACCTCCGCTGTCACCGGCGCCACATAAGTTCAAATGGGTATGACCAATCCGGGCGCCCACAACAATAGATGCAGATCAACTTGTCCTTCAACACTGAGAACGCATGCAAACATTGGGGATCAAACTCAAATGGGATTCCTTGGACTAGAAGGTTAGATAACGATTTTGCAATCTGTGAGAAATCCTTGATGAACCGCCTATAAAATCCAGTGTGTCCTAGAAAATCATAATCCCTTTTTACGAAGAGGGTAATCTCAATTGCTTCAATCTTCGCCTTTATCTACCTCTATTCTTTGTCGAGATCCGATGTCCAAGGATTAATACCTCTTGTACCATGAAATGGCACTTTTCCCAATTGAGTACTAGATTGGTCTCTTCACATCTTGCCAGCACAGCTCTCAAATTTTTTAGACAATTGTCAAATGAATTTCCCATTACTGAGAAATCGTCCATGAAGATTTCAATCGTCTTCTCCACCATGTCGGAGAATATGGCCATCATGCATCGCTGAAAGGTACCTGCAGGCATTGCATACCCAAAGGGCATCCCGAATGCGAATGTACCATAAGGACAAGTGAATGTTGTCTTCCCCGATCTTCGTGAGCTATGGCAATTTGATTGTAACCGAGTATCCGTCTAGAAAGCAATAGTATTCTATAACCGCTTAATCGACGAGCATCCGATCGAGAAACGGCAATGGAAGTGATCTTTCGAAAGTGGCCTTGTTCACTTCCGATAATCAATACAAATTCTCCAATCTCTAAGAACTGTTCTGCATTCCGGCAAAGAAGATGTTGTTTTCAATCCCGATGACGCTTGTTCCTCCCCTTCTTCTAAGACTACCCGAATCGGGTCGATCCATGCACTGCCCTGAATGGGTAAATCAACCCTGTTGTCTAGCCATTTTAAACCTCTTCCTGACTACTTCCTTCATTGTCGGGTTTAACCTCTCGCTGGCGCTCTGATCGAAGGTTTATGTCCATCTTCTAGTAAAATACGATGCATGCACATAGAAGGACGAATCCCTTTTAGATCAGCTAGAGACCATCCGAGTGCATGTTTGTGATCTCGAAGGACCCTCAATAACTTCTCTTCCTAGTGCACTAAAGATCGTAGATAATCACGTGGTAGCGACTTACCCCAAGGTATGCATACTTCAAAATGACTAGGCGTAGGTTTTTGTTCCATCTTGGGCGGGCTGCTCAATCGATGGGACCGGCGTTTTAACTCCTTCGCCCAGAGGTTCGAAGTATTTTCGTCTATTGTGTCCGAAAGAGTCCATCCATTTAACATATTCTTCTGCCTCGTCACTCAGGTTCTCAGATTCATTCTCTACTAGGCTAGTCTCCAAAGGGTCAGGAAGACCAATTTGGCTGACACTACAGCCTCTACTATGCTCCGCCATGAAGCAAGTATCACTACCGGGTGTCTCACCGCTCTCGAAGACATTGAATTTTACTTCTTCTTCTTGTACTCTTAGCTCGGGCCTCGCCTCCGCACATCAATCATTGCCCTGCTAGTTGCTAGAAAAGGTCTTCCCAAGATAATCGGTATTTCTTTATCTTCTCCTCCATGTATAAAAACTATGAAATTGGAAAGATAAATTTGTCGACCTTTACTAAGATTCTATTATCCCTCTCGTGCTTCAAAGATCCGTCTCGCAAGCCAAGAGTGACTGGTGAGTCGGACGGGGCTTCTCCTAATCCCAAACGCTTAAAGATGGATAGGCAGAGATTAATGTCGGCACCCAAATCACATACGCTCTCTCAAAAATAAGATTTCCAATCGTACCCGGATAGTGAAACCGCCTCGGGTCTGAGCTCGCTTAGCTTCCTCCGAAGGATGGCACGCATTCCCCGCTAGTTTACCGCCTCGAAGTCCGCACCTTCTCTTCCGAGACAAAATGTCTTTCATGAACTTTACATAACCGCATTCGCTTCTGGTGGCATCAGCAAATGGGATGTTTATATGCAGTTTTGAAAACATCCATGAACTTCGCGGAATTGCTTATCCATTTATGTTTCTTGAGACGCTAGGGTAAGGACCGTATGGCCGGGCCTTTGCTTCACTAGGAGGTCTCGCCGACTGCTTCTCCCGTGGATCGTTTTGACTCCGCATCATCTTTCCGCTTCGGGTCGGGGCGACTTCCTCACTCTAACCGCTATAATGACGGGGTCAGACTTGTGATTCCAATTCTCTCCCACTTCTCAGATGACCCGCTTTAACGCGCTCATTCCCATCTCTTCTTGGGTTTACTCCTCCGAATTGTTCTAAGAAAGAACCCATTGTCTTCGTAAGTAAGCCTCGCTATTTGGCCCATTTGTGCCCTCCAAACTCCTTAATTGTGCTGCTTTGATTGTTTAACCGGGGCTGCTTAATTGATTTTCATGTCTAATATCCCACCCACAACCCAATGCTGTTTTTGCAATTATCTCATAGAGCCCAACCAAATTTTCGTGTGGGTGGTTCATTTAGCTCTAGCTTGATGGCATATTGTCTGCTATTACGCCATCCATACCCTCGATTGTTTGACATTCCGGGTTCCGATTATTACGCCACCCTTGTCCCCGATTCTCGATTCCGTAGTCAAAGTACCCCATACGGTCCTTGTCACGTGATTGATTCCGATGAACCTCGACACGCACCGGGCTTCGCTCCACCGTAGGTTTCCGACCGATATCTCTATTAATTACTATGTCAGTTCTCCACAGACCACACAACTCCCAATGGAGTGGTCCAGATAGCATGTGCCGCTCCCGCCGCCATTAATCATAAAGTCACCGAAAGCCACATGATTTACCGATTTTTGAGGGATCAGACACTGTGCTACCCACCGTGTTTACTGCGTAAATTTCTCTGTGCCACCGAATAGTGTTGGCTGCAGCATCTTCCACATTCATACGCCTTGGCTCAAGGGTTTTCTTCATCAAGATCCTCCAAAATTTCGAGGCATCTATCATTGTCTCTGCCATTTCTCGCACTATCAGAGAAGGTATGGACTCGTGATCCATCCGGGGTTAGCCTAAGCGCAGAGGACACTTCCGCACACCATGAAACCTCGTCCCATGCCTCCGCCAGTTCTCCCCCCAGTCACCAAACGTATTGGATCTCTCGCATTGCTGTGCACTTTCAAGGTGGAAAGAACTCGGCCTAAACTTTGTACCAAATCGCTCCATGTAGTGATGGACCGTGGTCACCCGGGTTGGGCCAATGTTCGCTCTATCCCCGAGTGAAAGTGGGAACAACCGTAATCTTTAAAGCTCTTCAAGAATCCGTTTGTACTTGATGGTATCGCAACTTCGAGGAAGCTAGTCAAATGCATGTTCGGGTTCTCATGGGGGGTAGTCCATGGAACAATATGTTCTCAAGCATCCGTATCGACCTAATTTCAATTCGAAAATTGCTCGCTTGAATCAGCCGCCTCATCATTGCCTCTAACAATCACTGTAGTAAACGAACTCATATCTAATAGCACATGTAAGGATCGCCCGTCGTATAAATGGCCTCGCGGCGCTTGATTCCTTCCGTGATTCCCATTTCTACTTCTCTGCGGGTTCAGCTTTGTTCAACGCCAAAATCTTGTTCTTCTGTTTTCCATGACTATCAGACTTAACTGCCTCGCTCTCTCGTTTCCTACGCTAACTGCGCGTCTTTCCGCTCAGATCACACGTGTTGATTAATTCCATTTGGTCATCGCATGTACTCGCCTAAACTTGTACCGCAATAACACCCGAATTAACAAACCAAATTACCAAAGACTTGTAAAATAACAAAAGAAACGAAAAATTCGTATCACTATCTATGTGCTCACTTCTCTATATCAATTTAAACATTTCCCCGGCAACGGCGCCAAAAACTTGACAGGCCGAAAACGCGGTGTGTAAAATGAATGCCTATGTGCGCAAGTGCACGCGTAGCCCCAAGTAATATAGTGTACTTAACGTACGGATATCGATCCACAGGAAAGGCTAGTGAATTGACTACAGAGGTCTCCGCTGCATAACATTCGAATAATTGATTCTGTGGTAAAATTTAAGTAAGGGAACTACAACTAAGCATGATTCAGTGAATTAATGGTGTTGTTTCTAGGTTAAATCTCCCTATCAATGCCTGGTAATGGATTACCGTCTAAAGATATTGTTATTCAATATTTGGTAATATGTCGACGGCGAGGTGATCTTGTTTACGTAGATATCCTCTCTCTAGGTATATCCGCCTATCTCGTGGAATAGAATCGAGTATATCTCTATCTCGACTGCATTCGAAATGCTTGGGAAATGCTCTAACCCCCAAATGCCACCTTCAGTTCGATTATCTCTATTAATCCGACCGGCTAAAGGCTACTCTAATTCTGCATCCTAGAATACCCTCATCTCTCTAATCCTCTGATCTCCAAAGCAAGGATTATGCTAACATTGGCCGACATTATCATGGCAATTGAAATGCGTATAGAGTAGATGGACAAATTAATAACAACCGAATAAATATGAAAGATCAAGCTTTTAAACTATCAGATGTGACAGGTTTGATGTAACCTCGTAAAAGAGATCTAGAACATCATCGAGAAAAAGATCAAATTGTATAGTATTAAAAACATCATCATATTATCCAAAATAATATCTAGCTATAAGAAACGACCAAATCTCGGTACTTCCTCCAAGTCTCGTTGATTCGCTCGAATTCCGTGGCTCTTCTCGTACGCCTCCCGGCGCCCTAATTTCGTCATTCGTGATTTCTAAATGAGGAGGTGCAGATTTTCGAAATGGACGCCGGCATCGTGGTGACGCCGCGACGCGGGTGACGCCGCTGACGCAGACGCCGCTGACGCGGGTGATCGCCGCGAGCGCGGTGACGCCGCTGACGCGGGTGACGCCGCTGACGCGGTGACGCCGTGACGCGGTGACGCCGCGACGCGTCAGCCACTTCCTCGCCGCTTCCTCATTGTTCCAAACCGCCTCCAAAAAAGCTACTCTTTACGCTCCAATGAACTCAGAATCAATTGCATAATAAAATCAGTGGATCTAAATTTCCACAAAAACTATAAAATTATTATAAAATAAATGTGAAAATGATGAACCGACGCGAGTGTAAGATGAGTGTTTTAGGCACTCATCACCCGCGAGGAGTCTAAGTCAAGACGGACTGACGGTGGATCCAGTAGTCTTGCCGCCGTAGTCGATAAAGCCCCTCCAACGGATCATCCATCCCCGTCTGGCAAAGGTAAAGGAAAGATTAGTGAGATTAGGTACCCTAGTGGTTCCGAATATTTGAAGGCTGTCGTGAAGTATGCGGAAGTTGTGGGTCCCAGTGGGGTCGAGCCCCTTTATGAGAAAAACCTTCGCATCCGCTATAAACCCCTCTCATGTCGTCCTGTGCCTCGATCTTTCTCACCTCCTTACATCGCCCAGTTCCTAAGATGGTCTACTTCGAAGGCCTTCAGAACAAATCCCGCTCCTCCGCACCCTTCATCAAGAACGGCCTTACAACACTTCAACGCTTGTCGATCCCAACTTTCTCCCACTTCGGGTGCCCGCCTTCCGGGTCTTTAGGACAAGGGTCTGGGTTCATAGCTCACTGGTTGGACTTCTTTAGTGTGAAAGAGGCCTCAAAGGGCTTTTTGTATATTTCCAAACAGACTAGTGTCAGGCTTATCATTTCTAATCTTCCATCTTCCCACAAACATTGGAAGGAACGTTATTTCTTTATCAGGGGTCGCAACTAGGAGTACAACCCTACCGACTGAGATACGCCAGATTCCGATAAGAGTGACTACTCCTGTAGAATCTGGCAGAAGTTTCATCCGTTAAATGGGTTAGCTTTTAAAGGTTATCGCTTTCTTAACTTTTTACTTTGTCAGTTATTTGCATCCGTCCCGACCTCGCCTCGGGGGATAAGGAGGTGAAGCAAAGAAGCACAAGGTTCCCACGGTGTGTACTGAAATGATTAGATTGGATATTCCCTGCTCTAGTGTGAACCCCTCTCGACTTCTACTTTGAGGTCCCTTGTCTACTCTCTGCTATGAAGCCTTCTCGTGAGGGGCCTTCACGCGAAACCCACCCAGTTATTTCAAGCCCCGAGCTGAGCTGGGCTGGGCAAAGAAGAGTAGCGATTAAGCACAGTAAGGTCTGCTGGGCTCCCCGAGATGCTCTCTCTCATTCAAGGTAAGATCCCCGAGGCTGGGAGCATCTTCTCCGCCTCACAACTAGCAAGAGCGGGGGTCGTCCACCAAGTCCCGACGAGGCCGCGCCCCTTCCATGGCCGAGGTGTCCAAGGTGGCAGGTCCGAAAAATCCTTCGAGGAGGACCCTCGAGCCTCCTCTGGAAGTCCTGCCCATTTCTGTTTGGAGTCCTTCAGCTCAAAATGCCAAGCTTCCTCCTACGACGTCAGAGGACAAGGGAATGGATTGCTTTCGAACTGAGGGGGATGAGGACTCGCTGCTTACTAACCTCGTGAGCTCGGGCTGTCAATGGGGATTGGCCCATTCTACGACTCACCTCAAGAGGGTGGATGTCATGTCCGTTGAGGAGGCTCTGGCCTTATCGCTTCGAGGAGCAGCCACCATATGTCCAGACGCCTTTATTTATTCGTTCCACCATTATTTCAAACTATCCATTAATTCTATCTCATCTCTGCAGATGGCTACCTATATGAAAGCTTGCCGAGGAGGGCCAGCTTTGCCGAGGGCTCTACTAGAGCAGTGAAAGCGTATAAAGCTAAGGTTGCCTCCCTAACCTCCGAGAAGGTCGACCTTCGAAATCGGATGCAGCGCCTTGCCGAAGATGCCGTGAAGTATGAATCCGACCTGAAGCACACCACGACCACGAAAGCACGAGCCAAAGATGTAAGACCCGAGAAAATCCAATTTTCTCAAAAAGGGCAAAACCGTAATTTTGATAAAAATCCAAAATTTATTTTCTGCATTCAATGGATTAAACGGATTTCACCGCGAATCGCCTCGCGAATCAGCTGAACACATCAAAATTTCGCCGACCCGAGATGCGAATTTGCACGCTTTTCGATGCATCAAGTATCGTGTCGTGAAAATGAAATGTGACGCGACAAAATACCTATAACACGCACTACGTGATTACACGTTATACGAAGAAAGAACGATAAATGGACTGGCCTAGATAGTGCCATGGCAAAATCTATAAGGGACATGTATGTCATTTTAAAATTTTAAAAAACGATAATAAGCACTAAATAATAATTTTTCTTCTCCAAATTAAAAGACAAAGAAATGGGTATTTTATCGAACGGTTTGCAGCAAAGGCTGAATTTCATTTTTTTTTTAGAGAGAGAGTGTCTTCTCTCTAAGATCTCGGGCAATCGGACCATCGGAATTCTTCGGAGCAAGAAGGAAAGTGGTTCTACGCGACAAGGCCTATGTGTGGACTCCGGTTTTAAGGAGTTTCGACAAACTCTGTGAGGTAGGGTTTTATCCTAATTGTTTTACCCCTTGTTTAAGTGCTTTGTTGATGTTTCGGTTGGTTGAAGCCTTGAACGGCCGTTTGATCGGTCCCAAAACTTGGGACCGAAGTGTTAGGAATTTACGGAGCTCCATTTTGGGCAAATTCGTGACAAATTCTACTTCACTGCTGCATAAATATGATGATTTATTCAATTATCGATGATTTGCGTATGAGGCCGGAAATGGCTATGGAATTCGGTTCACCAAGGGAACCGAGGTTGCATTGGTCGTGAACAAGAACCCGAGGGTTTTACCGCTCACTTTAATAGTGTTCATGAAATAATTCTTGTGAGAAAAATGTGCTCGATGGGTAATTCAAATGAAATGCGGTTTGTTAATTAGCCCATGTGAGCTAATTTGGTGTAATGGGCTTGAGTTGAGGGAGTTAGATAGGTTAATGCATAAGCTTGATGTGTTAACATGATTTGCTCAATTATATGGAATATAATTGTGTGTATAGGCCATTGGAGATGAAATTGTGATTTGCTTAATTATATGGAATATAATTGTGTGTATAGGCCATTGGAGATGAAATTGTGATTTGCTCAAGTGAGCTAATTTGGGTGATGGTTGATATCATTAAATTACATGTGGTGTAATTATAAATTCTGGTGAACATATATATTTTAGATATATTGGTATAAAATGGTTGAAATGGCATAATGTGCATTTTATGCACCGTAAATCTAGATATTAGGTGTGAGTGCATGATACGAATTTTCTAAACGAATACGTCATAAAAGAATTTCACATGATGATTATCCGTGAGAACGGGGTCTGTGAGACTCGCCCCAACAGATCATTTCGGATGAGGACCATGACTGTTTCGGGAAGTTCTCCAACACATTCGCCTCGGAGGTTAGTCCCATATTTTTACCGACATTCGGTAATGTATTTTCAAGAACAACAAGTTTTGCTCTAAATGGTGTTTTCTGCACATTATTTAGGCAAGTGAGGAGTCATGAGGACTCTAGACATGGGACGGTATGTAGATATCTCATAGATCACTATTGGCCGGAGTGTGTTTAAATTGATCATTGCATATGCACTTAGGTCCATTTAGGGTGATTCCAATTACCGGGGGCTTATAGCTCACCCCGCCGAGGGAATATTTCGTGCACAGGAGCGCCGAGAAGACAACTCATATTAAAGGCCGATTTTAAGAAAGCCAAGTTGTGGCTTGATGTTTTAGATAATATGGCTAGAATTGTAAATTTTAATATGTATTTGTATTAAGAGTAATGTATAACTCTTGAACCATGTAAACTAATTGGTTGAATGTATTTGGATGAGTACGACATGTATATATTTGGTTGGAATATGTTGTTATGAGTATTAATGCAGGGGCCCAAGTGGCCATTTTTACTCATTTTAATTGGATATGAACCCGATGTGGTCACGAGATTGTGTCAGGGATTGTGTTTTGTATTTGCAGAGCCCCGTACAGCGAGACTCGCCCGATTTTTGTGAGTGGTGTCAGGTTTCCTAACATCCACGAGTATTCCGCAGTTGACTGTCACAATCCGACACCTTGGGCTTTGGGGCCAAAGATAAAGAAAAGAAGGCTCGGGGTGAGCTAAGGGTTGTCGAGGACGAGATGAGGCTAGCCAGGACGCAGCCACAGTGGCCAGGATAAGCTTGGCACGCGCCCGGATCTAGCCGCACATCAAAGCCACGACATTAAGCCAAGTCAGCCAAGAGGCTTCACGTCGTGAGTCTGCGGAGCGCCTAATCGAGGGAATGCCATGGACTTCGCTGAGATCTTCGTGAGGCAAGAGGCCTCGTCACCGAAGGAAGGTGATTGTCGAAATGAGAGACGAGGTGTATACCTTATGGGCCTCCGGGTGGCTTTCTTTTCGGCGTAAGGCTACTAAGGTTTTCTTGGGTTTGGATTTCAACTTTCAAGTTCTTGTTGAGGAGGAGGCAGAAGAATCTGACTCTAACGACGAAGTGGACCCCGTGGTGTTTTCAGATGCCCCCAGCTCTGTTCCTTTCCCTAATTAACTTAAGATTGAGGCCCGCAGTTGGCCTACTCCTACCCGCTGTCGACCCACCTTCGACTTTACATGGTTCGGAGGTTCGAGTAACTGAGGCTGCTCAGAGTCCTGCTTCAAACATTTAGGCTTTTCCCTGTAATTTTTGCTTATTCTGCTAACTTCAGGCTCTAAGCCTTGGATTTCTGTAATGCTAACCCTTATTTTTGTTAATATGTGGATATTTTCCTTTATACCCTTTGGACCTTCCGTCTTCTTTACCATCTTATTTTACAACCTAGGCTGCAAGGCTTTCGGGCCATTCATCTCCTTTAATAACTGAGTTGTTGTGCTTTAGCCCGAGCTACGTGGGCTCTTAACAAACTCCAGCCACTGGGCTCTCAGCTGAACTCGAGCCACTAGGCTCTGTATAACCGAGCTACTAGGCTCTTATTGAACCGAGCCACATGGCTCTTGGCTGAACTCCGAGCTACATGGCTCTTATTGAACCGGGAAGCCACGTGGGGGCTCTTAATGTCCGAGCTATTGGGCTTTATTGAACCGAAAGCATAGCTCTTATCAACTAAGCTACGTGGCTCTTATCAACTGAGCTACGTGGCTCGAGTCACAATTTTAAAACTAAGCTCCATAACTCTTTTGAACTAAGCTACATGGCTCTTAACGAATTGAGCTATGTAGCTCTTTAATATCCGAGCTCCTGGCTTCTTATTGAGGTCAGGGCTACGCGGTCTTTTGAGCTGCTGGGCTCTTTAAAATTGAGCTTCATAGCTCTTTTGAAATGAGCTACATGGCTCCTTCGAACTCTGAGCTACGTGGCTCTCAAATTTTCGAGCTCCTGGGTTTTTTCATCTTCCTTCCCTTGGGAAAATGCACATAGTTTTAATGTCGGTCTATGGAGAATCAGAACAGACTGCGTGACTTCCCAAGGTGTCCAGGCTTCTTTATAAATAACCGCCTTCCTTCGAGGGTGTATGTTATACGCCGCCTGCTTCCTCGCCTACCTTCGCCTAATGTTGGAGTTCGATACGATAAAGCTTCAGGTTTGATTGCCATCGCGCCGAAGTCCTGCTTTTGGTGGTCATAGCCGACGTCACTCGTTGTTCCGCCATTTGTCGAGTCAGGTCGCTCCCTAGTCATGCCATCCGCTGAGCCGCATTGTTCCCTAGTCCCATTGATGGAGTCGATCGTGAACACATTCGAAGGGGGCGGCGTGGCGTGTTGAATGCTTCAAGTCCCGTTTCTTATGCTATACCTCTCCTCCCCTCTTTTCTCTTTTTCCGGCTTCCTTTTTCTCTTTCTTTTGGTTTTTGCCTTGAATGACTGTTTGCTTATTGTAATTTTTCTAGAGATGTAGAGAACAGTTTTGGAGAACGGTTTTGCTGATTGTAATTTTCTGGAATAACTATAATTCTCTGAAATAAAAATACAATCTTTTGGAAACACGTATACTTATCTGATGTTTCATGTAACCTCCCAGGGCCCTTCCGAGCCCCGTGGATTTCTGATAAACCGAGCTCCCTTTCTTTATGATTTACGAGCAGTGCTTCGAAAATAAACACAAAACCGTTATTTGAACTCGGGCGAACTACCGCGCTTTATTAATAGATACAATCCGGGAGGTTTGGCGGGTAAACTGCCGAGGTGCTCGGCATTCCAGGAGTGATGCAAGGTCTTTCCCTCTCCCGTTTGAAGCTCATAGTTGCAAGGTCGAATTATCTGTGATACGATATAGGGTCCCTCCCCATTGGGTCCTAGTTTCCCGTGAGTAGGGTCTTTCCTTGCCGCGTGAGCTTTTGAAAGCACTCAGACGTCAGCTTAAAACTATTAGGCATGACCTTCAATTATAGTACCTTGGCCGCTTTTCTCATTGGTAGTCCCGACACGTTCGTAGCTTGCCTCGCTCCTCCAGAGATCAAGGTTTAAGCAGAAAGACTCCTCATTGTGCTCAGCGCTTGCGAACTCGACCCTAGGTGACTTGAGCCCAATCCTGACAGGTTATCGCCTACGCCAAATGCGAACGGAGTTTCTCGAGTTACAGACTTGCGTGTAGTTATGTACGCCCATAGTACCTCGGGGAGGTATTCCACCCACTTTCCCTTTAGGTTTTCCAGCTTAGTCTTCAATGCTACCTTGAGAGTCCTTATAGTGACTTCGGTTTGTCCGTTGGATTGCGGATGAGCTGGGGACAAATAGTAATTCTTGATTCTGAGCTCGGCGCAAAAGTTCTTGAATTTCAGGTTGTTGAACTGCTTTCCATTATCACTACCGTTTTGGATTCCAAACCCGCATATTATGAACGCTCAAACGGTTACGTACCTTTGCTCGGTGATTGCTACAATGGCTCAAATTCCGCCCACTTTGTGAAGTAGTCCACTCCTACAATGGTGATCCATCGTCCCTCCCAACCGGGTAGGCCCTAGTACGCCTAAACCCCATCGTTGAAAAGGCCGTGGGCTTATGATCGAGGTCAAAGGGTTTGATGGGACGGGAGATCTTGGCATGCTCTTAACATATTTGCATTTTCTGACCAGTTCTGTGGCGTCTTTGAGCATCGTGGGCCAATAATACCCTTGCCTCAGGGTTTTTCCTGCCAAGGTCCGAACTCCGATATGGTTGCCACAGATGCCTTCGTGCACCTCTCTAAGTACGTAGTTGGCATCTTCCTTTCCTATGCATTTGAGGAGAGGTACAAAAAAACCTCGTTTATAAAGGGTCCTCCGCAAAAGAGCGAATCTAGCTGACCTTCCTCTTAGTTTAGATGCCTCCTTCGGATCGCTTGGCAATGTCCCAATTAACAAGTAGTCCTAAATAGGGTCCATCCAATTTCTAAGTACCATCACCTGAAAATTTCTTAGCTTGTTGATGTTTATTGAGGGCTCCAGGAGGTGCTCGACCGGTATCCGCCTATCTAGGGTCTTCCGCGACGCTGTTGTTAACTTCACAGCATCCGCCTCGTGAATTTTCTCGCCCTTGGGACGATCCACCCGAACCTATACAAATTTTTGAGCAACTTTGCGCACCTTTTAGGATAAAGGATCATTTTTTCACCCCTCGCTTCTTAGGAATCTTCTATCTGTTTCATCACCAATTGGGAATCACTGCATACCTCTAGTTGATCAACCTCCATAGAGTGGGCGAGGTTAAGCCCAGCAATGACAGCTTCATATTCGACTTCGTTATTGGAGGCCTAGAACCCGAATCTTAGTGCATATTCCACGTCGATTCTATCCGGGGAGGTCATAATCAACCCTGCACCGCTTCCTTGAGCATTGGCAACCCCATCTACAGACAACCTCTAGATAGGGAGGTCGGACGCTAGCTAAGTGGTTTCGATAGGCTCTGTCGAGGTGAATTCCATGATGAAATCTGCCAAAACTTGTCCTTTGATCGTTGTTCTTGGCTTGTACCTAATGTCGAACTCACTCAACTCTATGGCCCATTTTACTAGTCTTCCTGAGGCTTCTGGTTTATGCAATATTTGCCTCATTGGGTGTTCTGTCGGAATCTCAATGGTATGAGCTTGGAAGTATGGTCGAAGTCTTCTGGATGTGATCACCAATGCTAGAACTAGCTTTTCCATCTTCGCATAATTGCCCTTCCGCTTCCTTAGAGCTCGCACAAAGAATAGACTAACTATCGCAGACTCTATCCCGCTCTCCGACCGTGGCACTAGCCGATAAGCCGAAATGTGCTTGGCAGAGCATAAGGAGTTCCTCTCGGAGGGGCTTACTGCATTAGGGGAGCTTAAGTAGGTTTTTAGCGCTGAGAACGCCTCTTTGCAGTGGGCATCCCAGTGGAAGGCATTTTTCAGAACTTAAAAGAAGGGTTGACACTTGTCACTGGATCTGGACACAAAGCGACTCAGCGCAGCTATTCTCCCAGTCAGGCGTTGAATTTATTTAATGTTTAAGAGTGGTTGCATGTCGAGCACGGCTTTTATCTTGTCTAGATTTGCCTCTATTCCGTGGCTGTTGACTATGAAACCCAAGAACTTCCCTGCGAAGACTCCGAAGGCACACTTGGTTGGGTTTAACTTCATCTTGTAATTCTTTAGGACTTGGAACGATTCAGCTAGGTGGTCTACGTGGAGCTTGGCCTTGATTGACTTCACCAGCATATCGTCTATGTATACTTCCATGGATGCTTCAATTTGTTTTTGGAACATTCTGTTAACCAACTTTTGATAGGTGGCCCCAGCGTTCTTCAACCTAAAAGGCATCACCTGATAACAGTACGTTCCCTATTCGGTCACTAATTAGGTCTTCTCTTAGTTGTTGGGGTCCATTCTGATCTAATTATAACCCGAGAAAACGTCCATGAAGCTGAGGAGCTCATGGCCAGCAGTGGCGTCCACTATGAGGTCGATTCTAAAGTGTGGAAAGCTATCTTTCGCCGTCTCTGCTAACATCGATAAAGTCAATGCAGAGTCGCCATTTGCCTTCTTGATGAGAACCACATTAGCTAACCAATCGGGATAATCTACTTCCCGGATAGCTTGGGCTTGGAGAAGTTTGCTGACCTCTTCATTGATCGCCTTCTGCCTTTCTGGGGCGAAACTTCTCATTTTCTATTTGATGGGTTTGAAGGAGGGGGTAACATTCAACTTGTGGGTGATAACTACTAGGTCAATTCCTCTCATGTCCTCTTGCTTCCAAGCGAATACTTCCACATTTTTCTTTAAGAAGTGGATGAGGAGGTCTTTGACGTCCTCGGCCAATTTGGATCCGATGTAAGAGAGGTGTTCTAGCTGGTCGTCAAGTTGTACTGATTCCAGCTCTTCTGAGGGTGTTGGTCGGGTGTCCAGTTCATCTCTCATGTCGAGCTCATCCATGCATGCCGTCAACTCCGCTTTATGCTCTATCGACGCCAAGTAGCACTCCCTAGCTACCCGCTGGTCTCCTCGAACCATTCCTACGCCATTCTCCATAGGGAATTTGACAACCATATGATAGGCGAAAGGGATGGCCCTTATGGCATTGAGAGAAGGCCTGCCTAGTAACATGTTGTATGCCGATGGGGCATCCACTATGAGGAATTTTATCATCATTGTGGCCTGGCATGGGGGGTCTCCTAAAGTGAGTACTAGCTGTACCAACCCTAGGGGTAGCACTTTCTCTCCGGAGAATCCCAATAAGTGGGTGTTTACCGGTTCCAGCTTCTCCCTTCCGATGCCCATTTTGTCAAACGCTGATGCGAAGATGATGTCGACCGAGCTCTCGTTGTTGATCAAGACCCTGTGAACTATTCTGTTGGCCACGACGACCCTTATTACCAACGGGTCATCATGGGGATGTTGGCAACCTTCCATGTCAGAGTTCGAGAAGATTATGGTGGTATCCAACCGAGGGAGCTTGGACACCGCCTACACCTCTAGTGTCCCCCATCTCGATCGCGTAGGTGAGCCTTCCCCGCCAACTAGATTCCCATACCACCGAACTTCGAAATCACATTGATCTCTCCCAGGGGTTGCTGATGCTTAGTTGAGGCTGGCTAACAAGGTGGTGGAGGAGGTGCCTGGTTCCAATCTTCTGGAGCCACATAACGGCGGAGATGTCCACGTTGGATTAGGAATTTGATTTCTTTCTTCAGTTGAATACAGTCATCTATTCGGTGCCCATGATCTCTATGGAACTCGCAGTCCTTGGTCATGTCTCTTTTTGTTGGGTCCGTCTTCATCTGAGACAGCCACCTTAAAAACTTCTCATGCTGCACCTCGTATAGGACTTGAGACAACGAGGCCGTCAAGTGGGTGAACTGCCGAGGTGGGTACGGCGGCTGCAATGAGCCGGTGGACCTGCTGCCCCCGACGCTACGCCTTCTTCGAGACTCTGATCTCTGTCTTCCGTCTCCGTGGAGATTTGTCTCGACCCTTCGCCTTCCGGGCTTTGGTCCCGCTTTTTCTCATCCTTGCTTTTCTTTGCCTAAGAGCTTCCCGCCTTACATATACCCTCGCCGCTGATGTATTTTTCATGGTGAGCACCTCGACCATGTCACCGAGGGTTCTTTGAGATAGAGAACATTAGGTCTTTTGACTATATGCCTAGCCCGCGATAAAGGCGGTGATGGAAAATTTCTCATCAGGGATGTCTACTCTTGAAATGACTTCAGTTGAACCTTCGACGTAGACCCCGTCAAATTCTCCTATGTGCCTGCTTTACCGTCGCAGGTGGTAGCCCGACTTCATGCACGTCCTAGCTTCATGAAGGATACGAAAGCCGATGGAGAGCCTTCTCTAAAGGATGATTGAGGCCGGCAGGAGCCTCGTTGAACTAGGCCACGTTGCCTTTAGCGTGATGGCAAAGGCTCTACATCGCACCCAGGTCTTGTGCATCCCTTGCAACCTTAATAACTCTTGTGATGTTGAGGTGGTCTACGGATCCTTCGTCTCGCTAAAGGCCCCGACCCGCATCCTAAATTTCGCGGGAGAGGGAAGTGTAGAATCCCAAATTAGGGAACGGATTCATTTTTGTACCGCAGCATCCATGGAGAGTGGGGCTCGACCCATGTTCTCCTCTATGTGGTCAGCTCGCTGATGTCCCGAACCACTCGCTTCCCAAGATTGTTCCCTTCCCTTGCTTATGCGGGTTAGCTCATCACCTCCGCGTCTTCTACTCGCATCCCCTCATTGCGTAATTATCCCTGTGGGGGTATGTAGGGATCATTCTCTCGGTTCGGCTATTTTCTCCTCCAATGTTCCCGGCTCCAAGGTGTTTCGTTCCTCCCGTGGAATGGTATTGCGGCCTTCACAGGGCTTGTTATGCTCTCCGCTGGCGCTGCCTCCGCCCCGTGAATTCACCCAACTCCCTTTAGTAGACGCTGACGCTCGACGGAGGCTCCATCTCGATGCGTGAAGAGCCCGAGAGCGCCTCCGCTGTCCGTTGTCAACGCCGCCCCGTTGGTCTTAAGGCCCTCGGGCCGCATGACTCCCCGCTTCATGTTTCTAGTCAATACCATCGGGCCATCGGTAAATCGGGCCAGATTTGTAAATAACAGCTGCTCCTACAGACAAATGGGCCAACCGATGGTTCTTTTTCATCGAACCGGAAGTCGAGCGCATCGAGTCGTTGGGCCATTCATCGGGCCAAATCGATATACAACCTGCACATAAAGGGTGGTCCGTCAGGGGAATGTCGGCCGCCTCTCCGATGGATAAGTCAATTTCTTTTTTACGAAAAGGAAAAAGATCAACTATTGATAGTTTTGTGATTGCGTACCTTTCTTCGGTGGATTTGCTCGATATTTATCGTGGGTAATCACAATGACTTTCCTTGTTAGATCTACGATACTAAGATCTTCCCAATTGTAGGAATCCTCTTCCTTATCGTCAACTAAATAATAAAGGATAATTAGGCCGTGGATCACGAGAGATCCTTCCTCCTCAATGAATGGAGAGCATCATGTAGACTAGGTAATTTCCTTTATATCGCCTTCGCTTGGTGGATGGTGGACCATCCATGCTACTATTTATCCGACGGCGAGCTTAGTTCCTAAACCGCTCCGCGCCTTAGAAGTGATCGGGGATGTCAGCCATGGGTCGAGCTCACGCTTCGCTCAGCTTTCCAAGCTCCTACTCCCTTAAGCCCACCTTAAGCCTTGTTGGTGGTTTGTCTCTTGGGTTTGCGTTCTGGGCCTATACGCATGTTTTTTAGGCATCATCGGAACTAAAGTTAAGTTGGAAAAAAGTATTTCTTATCACGTAAAATTGTGTTAGTTGTGGCACAATTAACAAGACATACATCTCCAGGAGAATGATTCATATATCTTCAAAAGAAAGACAAAATTTAAATAAAAGAACTCAATTTGTATTAAATATGTAATAAAAAGTAACATAATAAGCATATATGTTAATCATAGGACACATTGCCATTACCAATCAAATGGTCAATTTTTCCACTTGGATCTTCAAAGAAGTCATAGATATCAAAATGAGTTAAAAGTATTGCAACATCATTATCAATGAAATTGTCTTGGAGGGAGACTTGAGGCTGGATGACTGTGATCCATTGTCCCCTCGACCACAATAAAGTCAGTCCTAATTTGGTTACCTTTTCCTTTGATGGAAGCTTGATAAAGGTCAATCAAATGTTTAACACGACAGTATCGTGACTGACCTTCCATTCCATTATCCAGCATTCTGCCTCATAAACCCTTTTGTTATGTGGCCTAGTTGCCTTTCTCGCTAATATTTCGAATGATTCAACTTCTAGTTATTGGAGTTGTTTTTCTTATTATGAGGTTGATTATAATCACCTTGATTCTAAGAAATATGGCAACCACGACTACGGCCTTGGCCTCGTCCATAAAAATATCCACTCCCACGCCCATGCCCACGCTCATGTCTATTAGTTTGAATTGTGGCATTGGCTTCAGGCAATGATATAGATCTGGTAGGACAAGATTGGTGATTTTTTAATAACAGTTCATTATTCTACTCAGCCACAAGGAGACATGCAATTAACTCATAATATTTGGTAAAACAACGCTCTCTATATTGCTGCTGCAAGAGCATATTAGAGGCGTGAAAAGTGGTATATGTTTTCTCAAGCATGTCCTCATCCGAGACATTTTCTCCACATAATGTTAGTTAAGAGCTAATTTTGAACAAGGCTGAGTTATAGTCACCAACCGACTTAAAATCTTGTAGTCGTAAATGAATCCAATCATAACGGGCCCTTTGAAGTATTACAATCTTTTGATGGTCATATCGTTCTTTCAAACTGTTCTAGAGGATCAATGGATCCTTGACCGTAAGATATTCACTTTTGAGGCCTTCATCAATATGATGGCAAAGGAATATTAAAGTTTTAGTGCGATCCTGTTGGGATGCGATATTTCCTTCTTTGATAATATTTCCAAGATTCATAGCATCCAAGTAGATTTCAACATCCAATATCCAAGATAAATAATTATCATTCGAAATATCAAAGGCAAGAATTGCTTAGTGATATTAGTCATTTTCTAAAATAATTAACAGCATATGAATAAAGTGAAAATATAAGAAAATTATAACTTAATAACTTAAAATTTAATAAT
Organism: Tetrastigma voinierianum; assembly: GCA_016808115.1. Classification (NCBI taxonomy): domain Eukaryota; kingdom Viridiplantae; phylum Streptophyta; class Magnoliopsida; order Vitales; family Vitaceae; genus Tetrastigma; species Tetrastigma voinierianum. The sequence continues at coordinate 63,067 of JAEQBH010003710.1, forward strand.
AATATATACGAGCTCAAGTGGTAATTCTTTAAAATGAGAACTTGAGGGCTATGGTTCAAATTTCTTCATTCTATCACATAGAGAAGAGTGCATATCTTCAGGTTATGAATCAATGACAAAAGAAATCTTTATCAACTTAGATTTTCATAACTTCATGTTATGAATAACGTCTAGTTTTATAGCTTCTGGCTATAAAATTTTCTTTATAAAAGAAAAAATGGAAAATTCATACTCAGAATACCTTATTGGTTTTGTGACTTTGTCTGTCTAAGCTCTCGTACTGATAACAACGTGTTACAAAGAATGAAGAAAGGAAGAGAGAAACTACGAGAACAAAGAGATAACTATAAAGATCCTTTTTCTTTATCTTTCATTATCAGGGATCTCATATATATATATATATATATATATATATATATAAGGGTCTTCATTAATACAAAGAATAAGTACATTCATAATTATTCACCGATAAATATACTGCCATTCATTTTAATGAATTATTTATACCAATTATTAATTGACTGATTATCCATGTCAAAAAATTTGAAATACAACACTAAAAATAATTAATATTTTAATATTTTTCTACTTTATATCACTGTTGTTTAATAGGAATCATTAATTATTTTAGAATTAAAATGAATTTCCATTCAAAATTTGAAATTATACTTTATTTCTGAATTTCAGCATTTCTTTTAATTTCTGTATATGAAAATTTCCCCAACATGAATATTTCCACACACAAAAAATAAATAAATAAAACGCTCTCTTTTCCAAAACCAAAATTTGGAAATTTGACTCTTTCTGTTTTTGACAAAAATATCCTTTTTGTTTTCTTGTAAAAATAACCTCCTATTTTAAGAAACAATGTAAATATATGAAATGAAGGAGGGTATTTTTGTCCCGAATTAATTATTTTTCAAGAAAAAAACATAGGAGATGTTAAATTCACAAATTTAAGCCTATTTGATGTCTTTAACTAAATATTTCACCCTAAATCTATGCAATCCATAACTAAAGCCCTTGTCTCTCTACAATCTAAGATTTCATATAAAATTAGCATAAATGCCCCTCACTTTATGTCATAAGTTCGATTTTGCCCTCGACTTTTTTTCGGTCCACTCATGTCCTCGATGTTTAGTGTCGTAGCTCAACTTATTCATGTCCTTGCCTTCACGGACTTCCATAGATGGACAAACGGACACTAAAACATCTTTACCGCTGCACAAATCTCTCACTATCCATCCGCATGCTCCGCGATAACAAAAGATAGGGATGAAGCACGACACCAAAGCACAGTATGCATACGCTGATAAAAATAAAAAAATCATGAACAAAATTAGACTGACGGCATGAGTCGAAGGCATTTATTCACGTTTTCCCTAAGAATTTATGTGTAACGAAACAAACCCTTCTTTCCCTAAGAATTTATATGTAACAAGACAAATCCTTTTATCACATTTGGAAAATGTTAAGATTCGTAAAATACTCGAATTCGATTCGAAATTAATTAAGTCAAGTTCAAATAACTTATGAAATCCAATTCGAATATCACAATACCCAACTCGAACTGCTCACAAACTTAATCAAGCTTTACTATTTTATTAACCAAGTCAAACTCGGGTCAAGTTTGAGTACAATAATTTATTTATTTTTTAATCAATTCGAGTTTTATCGAGTCAATTCAAATATCTCAACTATTTTTCAAGACGAGTTTCAAACATCTAAAACAAAAAAAAAAAAAAAAACTCAATCGAATCGAGCTCGAACTCGGCTCTAACTCGATTATAGTCCTACACTTCAAACCTATTTACCATCTTAATAATTCTATATGTTATGGAAAAAAAACAACCCTCATCAAAAACACAAACTTATATTTAGAAACACATTATTAACTGAGAAAATAACATAAAAATGGGATTAAAAAAAAAAAAGGTAAATTTCATTTCTAACAAATTAACAGTTGTGTAAATGGTTAGAGCTTTAAGATCAACTCTTTTTCTGTACCTTAAAATGACCAAATTACATACACATTCCATAAGGATCATTACATTCAACCTTTTTTTTTCAATACAAAACCTATCAACAACAGATTCTCAACTTCATCGTCATAAGTATTCATATCTTCATTCTAATCTGGTATGATTTCCAACAGCAGCTCCATGAAGAACAAGAGGAGGCGACAAAAATACAGTTCAAATCCCGTCCTCTCCGACGAGGATTTTTACGAGCTTCTTCCTTCTTCTTCAACGCAGAAAAACTGTTTGGTTTCTGTTTTTTAGAATAGCTGGAAAAAGAGGCTGGTCGATCCGTCACCGAACGATCTGAGATCCGCCGGCTTCACCAAAGCCCTGCACAACGGGCACGTCCGTTCCCGCTCGAACCTGAAGCCAAAGTAGAATATCGATTTATCCAACACAAAATCGACTGCATTTGAGAAAGGCAAGTATTTCAAGTTAACGAGTCAACCTACTCGAGCTCGACTGGTAAAATACTCGAAGTTAATCAAATAGAGTTCGAATATCACAATACCCAACTGAAACTGCCTCGGAAGCTTAACTGCTTTACTATTTCATTAACTGTCGAACTCAGTCAAGTTCGGTAGGCTCAACGCATTTTCGATCTCAGTTTCAAACATCTATAAAAAAAAAGCTCGATTGAGTTCGACTGAGCTCACCGATTACACCCTACTTCAAACCTGTTTTGCACTTTGACACTTATATGTTAAAGGGGGAATAAAAAAATCTCTCATCAACACACAAATCCTACATTTGGGAAAATGTGAAGATTCAGTCTCTAATTGTTTGAGATCTATGATGAAAACATATTGTGAACTGAGAAAATAACATGAAAAGAAAAGAAAAAAAAAAAAGCAAATTTCATTTTTGATAAATTAACAGTTTTATTCCCTTCTAACTATTTTCATGTAGATATATCGACACAACTTTTATTCCCTTCTAACCATTTTCATGTAGATATATCGACACAACTTTTATTCCCTTCTAACTATTTTCATGTAGATATATAATAAACAACTTTTATTCTTCTAATTATTTTCATGTGATATATCGACACAACTTTTCTAACTATTTTCATGTAGATATATCGACACAACTTTTCTAACCATTTTCATGTAGATATATCGACACAACTTTTATTCCCTTCTAACTATTTTCATGTAGATACCGACACAACTTTTATTCCCTTCTAACTATATTCATGTAGATATATTGACACAACTTTTATTCCCTTCTAACTATTTTCATGTAGATATCGACATAACTTTTATTCATGTAGATATTGGCACAACTTTAATTCCCGTCTAACTATTTTCATGTAGATATCGACACAACAACAAAGGACAATACTTCTATGAAAACATACACCATACTACAGAAATATGAAGTACGACGATTCTGTTCAATGCCCCCAACAACATAAACTCGAAAGGATTAAAAATTGGATCTTTGTAGGATGACACGGCATCTTGCTTGTTATTAGGTGAAAAAACGGGTTTTTCATAGTCAAGCTTTATCACTTTTTTTTTATAATCATGGGTGTTTGGATCAGTTTACTCACACCTCGACCAATCCAATAAGACCATGAAGTTAACGACCGGATAAATCCTTCAGTGTCCTAGATAAGCTTTTTCACAATTTTTTTTGTCCTTTTTATTATAGTCATGGGTGTCCAGGTCAAAAATATGAAGTACAACGATTTTGTTCAATGCCCTAAACAACATAAACTCGGAAGGATTAAAATTGATCTTCGTTGGATGATGGGCATCTTGATTACTAGATTACAGGAAAACAGTGTTTTTATTGTCAAGCTTTTTCACATTTTTCTTTTTTTTTTTTATAATTGTGGGTGTCGGGTCATTTTACGCACACCTCAACTAATCCCACAAAACCATGAGATTCACAGTTGGGTAAGTCCTCCAATGGCCTTAAAGAGACTCGAACTAATGACCTTTGGAAAGCTAACCCAAGTCCCAACTAACCGAGCTATTCCTCATGGTTCACAATTGTTGTTTACTTATAAGAAATATTTGGTTAAAAGACATCAAATACCCTTGAATTTGTGAATCTAACCTCTCCCATGTTTTTTTCTTGAAAGATAACCCATTTAGGACAAAAATGCCCTTTTACATTTCATATATTTACATTGTCTCTTAAAAGAAAGAGTTATCTTTGCAAGAAAACAAGATGGGCATTTTTGTCCAAATAAGGCCAAAAATTGACGAAGGGTCAAATTCCATCAAAATCCGGATTTTCAGAAGGTCATTTAAATAAAATCACCCTACTTATAAATGGTTATTCAGCCAAAGAATCCTCATAAAATAAAATTTATAAAAAAAAAAAAAACAAATGACTTCAGCATCACTACCAACTCCAAATTTCATACAGAAAACAAGAAGACAACCCAATTAAACGAGGAGACAAGAAACTAACCACTCGGATACGCAGTCTTCGCAGAAGATGTGTTTACAACGAAGTAAGATCGGAGCATGCATCTTCTCCTGGCAAATGGCACACAGATCCCCGGCCGCATTAACCTACATTCGGTCATCGATGTCTTAGAATATGCTAATCCCTTGCCCTTACAAATAAATAATCAATGTTTTAAAAACCAGACCGAGCCGGCCGATCCGACCGACTGGATTGTCGATCGGTGACATTTCCAGTCCCTAAACCGTAAACCGGTAACTTTTCCGATTCAATCACCAATCCAGTTTTTAAAACATTGCAAATAATGATTAATGTTGCGATATGCATGCAGGCATGTCGAACTTTTGATGATGCATTAGGCGACGATAGCATAATTGCATGAAGAATAAAAGCATGTTAATATGAAATCCTCGTCGTTTCATGAATTTTCCCAAATCCGACCCAATGCCATCCCTAGTCCACTATTAGTATCATTATTATTATTATTATATGTTTCCTTTAGAATACTCAACATTACCCGTCCGATGTAGCATAAGCTCCATAATGAACCTTCCGCGACAATGCCTTCAACGCAGCCAAGAAAGACTGGACTCGAGGGGAAAAGATAATCATAAGATCCACCCTTGACCGAGAAGTTAATCTTAACAGGAAATTCACAATTTTTTTTTTTTTTTTTTTTTTTTGATCGGTGAAAGACGATATATAGATCAGAAAAATGACCGAAGGCAACCAAAAGTATACTAGAGGTATACGAAGAGGAGGCCAACAAAAAACGAGTAAGAGAACAAAAAACCTACTCAAACAACCCTCACAAAAAACCCTTTATACTCATCTACTCCCCAACCATAGAAACCGAGGCAAAAGTAGAAACTAAGGCATCATCACCCATAGAAAATCTATATCAAGAGAACTGCATTCTCAACAACAGAGGTCAGCTTGAAAGTTAAGTACAACCCCACATCGATGAAAATAAGCCCTACACTTTGTTCAAGAAAACCGATACTCAGACCGCGCTGGCAACAACGCGCGATACAAGAGTAGTATGTATTCAACCAAAGTTAGCAAAGCCAACCCTGAAATGGAAAATAAGTTTTTCCGAAGTCGGGCTGTAATGGAAGACGAATAAGAATATACATAAACACATGTATTTCCAAATAAATCTACCTTAATGCACGATTTCGTATTACCTTACCTGTTTACGATAATTTCTGCCTCGACTGTTCTTGTAATACATTAATAGAATACACTTGACAACCATCGCTGCCTGCCGAACCAAAGTATCTGAAAGGAAACAAATCCTAAGAGACACTTTCTAAGGCTGTGAAACATTAACATATATACATCCACTTATCCGTTAAAAACGGGAAAATACATCCATAGAATTATTTTTATTAAAATGCATTAATAAATGGAAAGTACACAAACGCTTGAACTTGGAAAGTATTAGGAAAAGGAAAAAAAATGTTAAAAAAAATGATTTTTTCATATTTGGTTCCACGGTAGAAAATATAAAGGAAAATCAAATATAATAAAAATTTTACATATTTTTAAATTTCTTGGTCCTTATATAATAGAGATAAACAAATAAAATAAGTTTGGACGTATAGAATTAATTTATTAAGTTTAAACCTATTTTATGTTTTCCTTCAAAAAAATTTTCCTTCCATTTTTCCTCACTATTTTCTTTTCCTTAGTACTTTATGTTCTAAACAGAGCCTAAAGCATTTTGGTAGTGATATCCTTGCTCTCTCAGATTTTCTTTGTTTTGAAATTTCTGGCTCCGACTTTCAATCAATGATGCTCCCGCTTTGAAAGTTTTGTGGTCAAAAATAAAAAAATAGATTATATCCACCTCATTGTCGTTTTTTTATTTTTGATAGGCAAAAAAAGCATGCTTCATTAATAAAAGCCTGAAAGGCTAACCCGAAGTCTATAGGGAGTAAACTAGGAAAGGCTGCTGGGTGTGGGTTGCATTGGTTGTAGAGTTTGTTTTCCGGTTTTCTTATTCTTCTTTTTTTTTTTTTTGTTAATCTTGTTTCCTCCGTTTTTTTTTTTTTTTTTTCGCGCCTACGGTTTGGATGATCTCTCAGATAGTGTATACTTCCTACATAAAATATCCACCCCTTTTGGCACATCGACATGAACTGCGACTTAACTAAATAAACAAACTTTGAAAGGACAACAGCTTGCAACAATTAATACGATCGGGAGCAATTTGATAAATAAAAACAAATATATAAGATCATAAATGTAATGTGGTTTCAATCGCTTTTGAAATTGAATGAAGGGAAATAACTAGTTAACATCGTGAACAAATCGCTTTTTCGGCCATATCACGAAAATCGGTTTTCAAAGACTGAGAAGAAAAAGCAGAGTAAAAAACTATCAGAGGAAAAATCGGGGAAAATCGGTAAAATCGCCGATTTTTCGTCAAAAAATCGGAAAACACAAATTTTTCCACCGAAAAATTGCGACTATGGAGCACGCGCGCTTGTGCTAGAATTTCTGAAAAAATATTGGTAAAATATCGATAAATATCGGTAAATATCGATAAATATCGGTACTGACTATTTTGACTCCAAAAAATTCTATAAATGCCCATAAAATCATACAATCTCTTTACAAACTCATTCATACACATCTAAGCTCCATTTAACTCTCAAATTAATTTTTCTTTGTGATTTATCTCAATATTTTGAAAATCTTATTATGAATATTATATTCATTAAGATGGGATCCCTTTATCAAATAATGTAATGAAGCCACATCGGTCTTCATTTTGGTTTTAAATTACTATTGTAATGTAATTTCTCGATAAATTATAATGAATATTGTTTTCAATAAGTGTGTATTTGCTTATTTATGTTTTTTTTATAGTTCAACAAAGTATTTCCATGAATTTCAAAGTATTTTTATTAATTTTCGCTTTATCGATATTTTTGTCAAAATATCTACCGATATTTACCGATATATCCGTAAAATCCAAGTCCCGATATATCCGTAATTACTGATATTTTGTTCCTTGGTTAACATGAGACAACGAGGGCCTAAAAAATTGTCATGTACCAGAAACATTCCCAAACAACCAGAAAACCGAAAAGCTACCGCGTGAATCATTAAAACCAGACACATTTTCACAATTATCGGAAGAAATATGTCTGCAAAGCAAGTTAGACGAGATTCCCAACAACAGATTAATAAGGTACGAGAACGAACCGTTCACCATGATGATGAAAATAGCATGCCAGAAAGGCGGAATAGCTTTTGGAGGCAGCATGATCAACGGATATAGAAGATCATTGTTACAATACCACCAGTAAACACCAGCAACATGAAGCATGAACACAAGAGAAATCCCGACCAATACCGATATTTTCCTCTCTCCCTGCAGATACCATCAGTTTCAATGCTTAATAATATGTTGATCTTATAACGGAAAGCAGCGGTAAATGTTCAAATTTCCTATTCGATAAAATCAATGTTGTTCAAGATTCTATTTGAAATAAAATAAAAACACCTTCAAAGCTGTTTGCTTCCGAAGAATTTCGTTGGACTTGAACATTACAGCAGATATCCAAATAGTAACAAAGAATCCTGCAAGCGCTTGCAAAAGGCAAAAGTCAAAAACTCGAAGAAAACAAAATTTATTGAACTCAAAATATAAGTTTAAAAGAAAAAAAAAACATGATAGAGGGGAATGCATACCAGCCCGAATAAAATCAACAACCTAAGAGTGTAAATAGCAGTATTTTCGACCTAAGTATGTCAACAACTAGCATGTCGACAACTAGAATGATGATACGACAAACTAGAATGATGATAATGCATAACTAAAATGACGAGAAGCTAAGAATGACGACAAGTCTATCTCAAAAGCATGCATGGAAACATTTGGAATCGAATTTCAATATCAATTATATTTCCCAAGCAATGCATAAGAAAAAAATCATATACTCAATCCCAAGAAACCCGCACACAAAGCAAACAATTGTCAAAATCAAAGAACCTTAAAGATTGCTAACAACTACTGCAACATTGAACTAGATAAAGAAAGAATTATACCTTGCAAATGTTGCTGGATAAAAACCACCAATTAATGAGCTTCAAAACCCAAAGCAAATGACTTGGAAACAGCTAGAATGACGAATGACGACAACTAGAACGTCGACAACTACAATGATGGTACAATAACTAGAATGTCAACAACTAGAATGTCGACAACTAGAATGATGATACAATAACTAGAAGGATGATGGTTAAGAATGTTGACAACTAGAATGATGGTACGATAACTAGAATGACAATAACCAGAATGTCAGACAACTAGAATGTCGACAACTAGAATGATGATATGATAACTAGAAGGATGATAGCTAAGAATGTTGACAACTAGAATGATGGTTCGATAACTAGAATGTCGACAACTAGAATGATGATACGATAACTAGAAGGATGATAGCTCAGAAAGCTGACAACTCTATCGGAATTGAATTTCAATATCAATTATATTCCCCAACAATGCATCTCAAGTTTTACCACTTCCTAAGAGGGGTGCATTCCAAGCAATGCATACGAAAAAAATCATACACTCAATCCCAAGAAATACTCACACAAAGCAAACAATTGTCAAAATCAAAAAACCTTAAAGATTGCTAAAAACTACTGCTTACACTAAACTAAATAATGAAATAATTATACCTTGCAAATGTTGCCTTATGAAAACCAACAATTAATGAGCTTCAAAACCCAAAGCAAATGAGCTGGAAATAGATAGAATGACGATAACTAGAATGACGACAACTAGAATGATGATACGATAGCTAGAATGATGATACGATAGATAAAATGATGGTACAATAACTAAAATGATGATACAATAACTAGAATGGCGATAACTAGATAACTAGAATGATGATAAAAGAACTAGAATGATGATACAAGAACTAGAATGATGATATGAGAACTAGAATGATGATACGAGAACTAGAATGATGATACGAGAACTAGAATGACTAACTAGAAGGACGATAGCTAATGATGATACAATAGCTAAAATGATGATACGATAACTAGGATAACGGAATGATGATATGATAACTAGAATGATGATGGGATAACTAGAATGATGATGGGGGATGATAGGCCATGAACACCGACAACTCTATCTCAAAAGTATGCATGGAAACATCTGAATCGTGATTTCAATAAATTATATTCCCAAGCAATGCATAAGGAAAATCATATACAAATCCCAAGAAATCCGCAGACAAAGCAAACAACTACCAAAATCAAAGAACCTTAAACATTGCTAACAACTACTCCTTCCACTGAACCAAATCAAGAAACAATTATACCTTGCAAATGTTGCTGAATGAAAACCACCAATTAATGAGCTTCAAAACCCAAAGTAAATGAACTAGAAACAGCTAAAATGACGATAACGAGAATGACGACAATTAGAATGTCATCAACTAGAATGATGATACGATAACTAGAATGATGATACCATAACTAGAATGACAATAACTAGAATGACGACAACTACAATGTCGACAACTAGAATGATGGTACGATAACTAGAATGACGATACCATAACTAGAAAGACGATACTGTAACTACAATGATGATACGATTACTAGAATGACGAAATGATTACTAGAATGACGATACTACAATGACGATACTACAATGACAATACTAGAATGACGACACGATAACTACAATGACGACACTAGAATGACGATACAATAACTACAATGACGATACGATTACTAGAATGACGATACGATTACTAGAATGAAGATACGATTACTAGAATGAAGATAGCTAAGAATGACGACAACTCTATCTCAAAAGTATACAGGGAAACATTCGAAATCGGATTTCGATATCGATTCTATTCCCCAAGCAATGCATAAGAAAAATATCATATACCCAATCCCAAGAAATCCGCAGACAAAGCGAACAATTGTCAAAATCAAACAACCTTAAACATTGCTAACAACTATTCCTTACACTGAACCAAACAAAAAAAAACAATTATACCTTGCAAATGCTGCCGAATGAAAACCACCAACAGCAGCAAACTGAAAGGAAGCACCTGCTCAATCCACCGAGCAGCCTGCTGAATATCATATCTCTGATAAGACGAATCCCTCCCGTTGGCCGCCGCCCCGTCGGCAGCTTCCCCGTCACCGCCATTCCCGTTTCCCAACGACGGGGAGATGCCCTCTCCCGCCCTAGACTCATCCATTGTCGCCGTCCCCGTCCCCGTCCCCGGCCCTGCAATCAGCTGACCGGAAGCCTCGGTTTCCCGCACCGGACCGACCGCCAGCGCCGGCGACACCCTCTCGTTCTCCTGCTCGCCGGCGCCGATTATCCTAATTGATACTTCTCCACCATTGTTCAACGGAGTAGCCTCCTCCGTTCCATCCCGAAAACTCTCCGTTTCGTGGTAGCCGGAGCGGCCACGGAGCAGGCCGGAATACTCCAACAGCGCCGACAATGGCGACTGGATGAAATTCGCCGCCGATAGCTGCATACCATATCTTCTCGAATTTCCATTCCCACCTGAAGCTTCCATTTCTCCCTAATGCTCTATCCAACAAAAACCCTAATCTCAAAATTTTCTTAATCCCTAACAACAACAGAAACCCATTTGAGAAAAACACATATGGGTCATCTAAAATCTCAGAAATTTCATCCCACCAAAATCATCAAACCCACGAACCGATTCTAACCCCCTTCCGTCGCTGTTCTTCAGATCATTCGTCCCACCAAAACCCCCAAACCGATCGAGCATTTCAGAGAATCTTTCTCCAAATCAACAACTCCAGGAAACAGAAGAACAAGATGAAGACAATAAAAACAGGTGCGCCCCCAATTCCTTTCCCGGCTTGAAATCAATCGATCAAATCCATCCGGGATGGGGCTGAGGAAGAACAATAGCAGCTTGGGGGCCGATCAAAACGCGTCGTTTGGGGGGGAAGACCGGGGTGACCAAAACGCGTCGTATTTGGGGGATTGAGTCCAAAAGGTGAATTGTAGGAGAAGAAAAGGGGAAAGGAATAGTCATAAATAGTATGGAAATGGGATTGGGATAGGGATTGGGATGGCTGAGAATGAGAGTGTCGTCGTCTCCATAGCTCTCTCTCTCTCTTCTCTCTCTCTCTCCTTCCTTCTTACTTTTTGGGTTATTGCTTTTTCCACTATCTGACAAGCGATGCACACCAACCACCCCTCCCCATAAACACCCAAAATCCCCCCAATTTATTATTATTTCTTACCATTATTTAATTTAATTATTTCTTTGGCTCTTTTTTTCAAAAAAAAAAATTTTAAATATCAAAATAATTTGTGTTTTTCAAATTCAATACCTAAATTGTGGTCGCGATACTTTTGCGTCTGCACTATTTCAATGCGCTGGCGCCTCCACGCAGTTCATCAGCTCGACTCCGCATCATAGCGGCCCGAGGCAACCCACTATATTAAACCACACTAACTCCACCAAACGCAGAATTTGTAACCCGTCTGGGATCCCAGTCCCCCAACCGGCCATCTTATCGCAGATATAAATTCAGAATTTCAAAACGCTGTAAAATAGATATTTATCCATGAATTTCCTAATTTATAAATCATTTATTTGGAAGGATAATCCTTAATAAAGAAAAATATATTATATCTCTTATTTCTTAAAAGGATAATCCTTAATATGAAAGAGACAGATTCCTAAAATAAAGAATCCGAGATTCGAACTCGACCTCTATAAATCGAAGATCCCCACAGAGCTAAGTACGCACTCCAACTATCTCAACCTCCTTTTTCTTTCTCTCCATATTACCAACTTAATCATTGGAGAGGCGTCCGGCACACCATGACCGGATCGCTATTTTTGCAGGTTCACATTGCGCAACCGATACCTCAGAGATCAAACGAAAAAATTGATAACAACAAAGTAACAACACAAACTATTACCAAAATTGTAGTTAATGACTCTGAATTTATGATTAAATTTTAAAACAGTAGTTAGGGACTCAAAATCGTAGTCACTAACTATGATTTTGATACATGACAATGATGGACTAGTTTTGACATTATTTTAAAACATATGTTAATTTGGATTTTTATTTTTTTTTTTTGAAAAAAAATATATGTTTTGGGATAATGCCTCCATAAACACCCAAAATCCCCAATTTATTATTATTTCTACTAATTTAATTTTAATTATTTCTTGGCTCTTTTTTTTCAAAAATAATAATAATAAATATCTCAAAATAATTTGTGTTTTAAAATTAATACCCAAACTTTTACCAAAACCGTAATTAGTAATTAGTGACTCCGAATTTAGGCTTAAATTTTAAAACAATCGTTAGGGACTATGATTTTAAATATTCACCAACTTTAAACTCAAAACCGTAATCATTAACTACTGTTTTAATGCATGATAATGATGGACTAGTTTTGACATTATATTAAAACATATGTCAATTTGAATTAAAAAATGTTTTGGGACAAAGCTCCCCCATAAACACCCAAATCCCTCAATTTATTTCTAGGATAATTTAATTATTTATTTCTTTGATCTAACAAAGTGATGTCCCAAAATAATCTTTTAAAAAATCTTAAAATAATTTTATATTTTAAAATAATGTTTAAACTAGTCTTTTATTTGTCACATCATCAACCATGATTTTGCTTTTTCTCAAAAAATTAAAAGTGCGATCATCAAATACGATTTTGATGATATAACAATAAAATATTAGTTTAGAAATTATTTCGAAACATACGTTAATTTGAGATTTTTTTTATTTTTTGAAAAAAAAAAAAGATTTTTGGGACAAAGCTCCCCCATAAGCACCCAAATCCCCCAATTTATTATTTCTTACCATAACTTAATTAATTATTTATTTGGGTCTATTTTAGAGTGATGTCCAAAATAATCTTTTAAAACAAATTTCAAAAAATAATTCCATGTTTAAAAATACTGGGAATTAGTCTCATCTAAGATATCATAAACAAGAAGAAATGATTACTTCGCAAATTTTTTCAAAAAGTTAAAATCGTGGTCACCAATTTCGGTTTTAATGACATGACAATGAATGATTGGTTTAAGCTCCCCCATAAGCACCCAAATCCCCCAATTTATTATTTCTTCCTATAATTTAATTATTTATTTATTTTGGTCTATTCTATCTATAGGTGGTAATTTAGGTCCGGTCCGTTGGGCTAGCCCGGTCCATCCGGAATTAGGGTCGGGCTGAGTTGTTAATTTATTGACTCGAAAAAATCATGTCGATTTCGACCTGACCCGATGTGGCCCAGCCTGCCGGCCACTTTTTTTGCTTTATAAAGCAATTTGGGCTGGCCTACCTGGATTTAGGACTGGACCAGACTGCTATATTTTTTGATCAAAAAAATAAAGTCAAATTTGACACGACCCGATTTTAGCCCAGCCCGATGTTGACCGGACCCAGCCTAGCCCGTCCACCCAAATTGCCCTAATGTGTTGATATAACGAAAATACCCGAGCAAAAAAGTTTTTTCTTTTCACAAAAATCGTACCGCACGCCTTCGGATCGGACGTAATCCCAAAACCAAATAAAATTTACAAATCACAAATCACCACTTTTAGTTATTTATAAGTAGAAATGGCAACTTTGGGACAGATTTCCCAATACTAATATCTTTTAAGTTTAATTGAAACCATTTTCATTCTTATTCCATTATAAATAAATAAACAAGCACTAAGGCAATATTCTACCTTTTTAAAATAAAAAAATTAAAATATATACATTTTATGTTTTCTTAACCATATTAAAAGAGTCTTCGAGTTTCTTAAGCGTTCGGGCTCAAGTGGTAACCTATGGGATGGACATAAGAAAGAACAAGGCATCAAAGGATAAATGTAAGTGAATAAGTATACTTTAAAAATCTGGTGGATCGAACTTATAAGTAAAATAATTCCCTAAACCGCTCCAAGTTTAAAAAAAAAAAAAAATCAAACTTATCTGAATATGTTCACCATAATTCAAAATTCATCACGTCAAGAACATATATGAAAATACTTTATTACCGTTAGAGATATTTATTGTCATAATCTTGCCAACCAGGCCTAATGTTCAAATACATTCCGGATTGAGTATTATACTTTGTCAGAATATGAGTTGCCTCTAAGGTTGGTGCAATGATCGTAGACCAAATCGGATGACAAGATTCTACTTCATATTCAGAAAATCCTGGCTCTTAAGAGGATTTTCTTCAAGATCGAGCCTCATATGATCTCGTGACTCGACAAGGCAGACATAAGATAATATTGGGCATATCAGATCTCGAATATTGGATCATATTTGATGATTTTATGAAAGGCATATATTCAGTTGGCTTGATTAAGCCATAATAGGAAACATGTGATCCATAATATCATGATTTGATTCTTTAGAGGGATCTATAAATATGACACGTAAAGAAGTGGTGGTTAGTTGAACACTGCTGTCGGTATTGCTCGATTTATCGTTGTCGGAGGTTTTTTTATACATCTTATTGAAGGATATCGCTCGAAAGCTCAGGAGTCTAGATGGATCTCAAGTATATGTTTCACTCCGTAGGATAATCGATGAAGGCACAAGTGAGAGCTGTGGCGCCTTGCCTCTATATAAGACTAACTCAGAATTTAATTGATATATAGTGAAATCCTTCTCATCTAAGCTCAGCCCCGCGGACGTAGGCTAGACCGAACCGCGTAACCAATTTCTAGTGTCTCTGCAAATATGTTGATTTATATTTCGTGCGTTTATTTCTGTCAAAATCGTATTGTTACTGCAGATGGTCTAGCACAAGTGCACAAGCAAAACACCTTCCATAACAAGCAAAACGGATCCTGAGTGGGTCTGTGCACACATGGAAGACGTCTTTAAATCATACTTCATCCAAACTAATCCTTATACAAGCTAGGAGGGATCACAAGGACGATAAAGCTCTACCATATAACACAACTGCATTTCTCGAGCTCGAACTCGAGACCACTGGTTAAGCAATAAGAAACTCCAATAATCTTACCTACATGTTCGATGATAGTGTTGTGAGATGTAATTGACAAACATAGCATTGCATATATAATTGGTGATATAATCAAAATTACAACTTATAACTCCTCCCTTAGATTGTAATTAGATTTTCTTTTTATTTAATGAAAGCAATTTAAAAAAATTTTAAATTGCAAAGAGCGTTCCTCGAATTCGTGACCTTCGCCACTGCTCTAATATCATGTTAATTGGATCGGACATCATAAAGCTCAAGCTCAGAAATTTGAGTTTAATATGAATATCGTGCTTCACCCTTTTTCACGTATCAAATTTATTTTTTGTATAAGATGTTCTCTTGAGATGATAATAGATCTCTTAGTTAATAGAGGTATTATTAAGATTTTCATAGGAATAAGATACACAAATGTCTTCGAGTTTTGGGCGTATGTCCCATTTTACCCCTGAACTTTTTTTTAATCCCAAAATACCCCTAACGTTTACTACTGTAGCTCACCTATACCTATTCCGTTATAAAAAGTCACAACTAAACTTAAAACTCTAACACGTGTGGAATGTTTAACGAGCGTTTACCCAATTGTAACATTTTCTAACGGCAGGGGTATCTTGAGACAAAAAAGTTCAAGCGGCAAATGGGACATATCGCAAGAAAACCTCGAGGGTATTTGTGCATCTTATTCCTATAAAAATGTATGTACAACAAGAGATAATTAAAAAACACAAACCATAAAAATATCACAAACACAAAATTAGGAGGGTAAGTAATTATAATTTATCTAATTTATCAAATTAAAAACAAAAAATTCCACCCAACCTAGGTGGGCCCCATAAGTTGATTCCTATCTCTATGCATTTCTTAATTATTTCTGAAGTGGTTAAACATAAACTAATGAATTATTAAGTTAGATAGCATTGTATTATTAGAGAGCATTATAATATCATCATAGTGGAAAATTATACATTATTTGCTGTATTCAACTCACAAATAATTGAATAGTCCAAAAAAAAAAAAGATTTAATTATTTATTCTCCCTAAATTCAGAGTAGTTAAAATGTTAATTGTGTTTACGTAAACAAATCAATGAAGGACAACAATCAATAACTTGTTCAATCTCTATTGCTTCTCTAGCAAGAAAAAATCTATCATAGCATTTATAGATTTTACAACGCGAAAGATCTAATCGACGACCGAACTAAAGCTTAACATTCACTCGCTAGAGGGTCGAACCACATCGAACTAAATAAAATCGAATCGAAAATGAAATCTGACGATATCCGACTGATCGGACCGATCGATTCAATTCAATTTTTAAAACATTGATTTTGTTTAAATATTACAGTATGTTTATCATTTGTTTTATTTGTAAGAATAGAAATGCTAATAAAATAAAATAGAAAGCAGATCGTAACTATAAAGAATAAGTCCATGAGATCTAACTCGAGTGGTCAAATAATGGAAAAGATTTGTGTAGACATGGTAAAATTTGACACGATCCACAAACTCGACATGTTTTTTACGTGTCGCTGAGATAATCATGCTTTCATCAATGGTATTGATTCGCATAACTTGTTTAATAAACGGGTTATATTTATATCAATCCATATAAATAATAACATTGAACCATTTAATTATTATGTTAATCAATATTTAACCCATATTAACCTATTTAATATGTTATTTATGTTAAATATTAATGGGTTAATCATGATTCATATCATTTAAAATAATAAAATTAATAAACGGGATTATACGTATCATATTGTGTTACCTAATTAATCGGTAAAAAGCAGTATTGTGTTACCTAATTATTAATTAAATCTCGTTTGAATTTGTTATCTTTGACCCATTTATTATTCGTGTCGTATTCAAGTTGACGAATAAAGTAGAATATATGTTATTAACACGACCCAAACAGGACCCGTTGACAGAAACCGCTACCCCTAGTTTGTGAAAGGTTCCAACCAAAAAAATACTTACCTAGGAAAATAAAGGTTAGTATTTTTTATTTTTTTTTTATTTTTTTAAGAAAATCAAGGTTAGTATTATTTCTATTCTTATTTTATACAATAATTCAAATATAAAAAGGAATGGAAAATAAAATGGATTCCCCTTTTCCATGTTGATTCTCTATTCCAATGGGTCAGACTTGCACTTGGTCAAAATAGTACCACAATATATAGCGTAAAAAAGGCTCCACTCCTTTGAAATCCTTCCTATTGAGTATTTTTTAAAGTTTTGTCCCGAATAGTATTTTTAAAATAAAAAAATACCAGTTCTTAAAATAAAATAAAATAAAATAATATCAATTTAGTGTAAATTTGAAAAAAAAACAAAAATTAATACTTAAAACCATAATTAGGACTACGGTTTTAACTTCAAACTTAAAATCATAATTAACAACTACAATTTTAACTTAAAAAAATTTAAAACCGTAATCATCAATTAGGTTTTAACTTTAAAAAATTTAAAACTATATTCACCAACTACAATTTTAATAAGAACGTACTAGTTTTGATATTTTTTTCAAATCTATACTAAATTGGATTTTTTTTTTAAAAAAAAAAAACAATATTTTGGGATAAAACTCTATTTTTTAGACTATCCGGAAAGAAATGCACTAAAAAGCATAGAGCCATTGTCTCAACTCTCAATCATTGAAGAACTCTGTTAAAAGTTAGTAGCTATGAGTCAACACAAATACAGCCAAAAATAAATAAAAAAATAAAAATAAAATAAAATAAAATAAAATTTCATTCACTGGGTGAGATCTAGATGAAAAAGGGGCAGTTTTTTTTTTATATACTTCCTCTCTGAGACAATACTTCTTACTCTTTCATACAGCTTGTACAATTTTAGTGTATATCTTTTTTTTTTTATTATTATTATAAATCTTGTCAAACCCTAATAAAATAAATAAATAAATAAAATAATAAAAAGAAAAGACCTCACTTTTGACCCTCTTTCCTCGTTGATACGTCCCGTGAGCAAACAAAGGGAAACATCATAGGACAAGTTACATAAATGTCTCCTTACTTTAATAGCCCAGCAGACAGTCCGATGAATACTGAAGTTTTTTTATCCACAAGTGTTGACTCTATGTCATACTGCCTACGCCTCATCATTACAGACAGAATGTGATTTAATAAACAAGAAATTTTATCCACCGCGCTGCTCCGCCTCGAATAAATGCTTTAACGTCCGCTTGTCTATTTGTAAAACTCACCCTTAAAGACTACTATTGGCGGGAGAAGCCTATGCTAATAAACTCATAAGGCAAAGCCATAACTTAACGATAATTATACTCGAATCAAGTCGTGAATATTTCGAAATGTGAGCGAGAATTGAAGAAGTTGAGTGCACAGTTAATTACAATGGAAGAAGTACAGATATTGTGTGTTTATTGACAGTGACTTAAATGTCCTGTAAGAATAAGAAACGGGATGTAATAGCCAGATCTAGTGCTGAAGTTGAGGATCGAGATATGGCTTTGACAACGTGTGAACTCATATGACTAAAACATCTCCTCCAAGAGCCATCTCTGGGGCCACGTTCCGAGTATCGAGATAGCACACAACACGCTAACTCATACGCACGCTAAAACATCTCCTCTAAGAGTTACAATCTGGGAAGTATGAACAGATGAAACTCATTTGTAATAATCAAGCAGCCATACATATTGCATCTAACTTAATCTTTCATGAGAGTCCAAGCTAATTGAAAATTACCACCTAACAAACATTTTCACAGTCTCTCAGAGGTCATAGGATTAAATATATTTGCGATAGCACTATCGGCGCCTATCTCGCGCTTAAGGTCGGGAGTAGAAAGATAGAAAGTGTAATGTTCAAGTCCTAGTGAAGACAAAGAACAAAAAAAAAATTACCTATCAAATATATATATATATATATATATATATATATATATACAAGCAAGCAAGGTGGAGAGAGAGAGAGAGAGTAGAGATAAAGGCCAATGGATACGACTTGTATGTTCCAACCCAAGGAGGACCGCATGATTAGTTTTCTAATAAGCACTTACGTAGTTGCCTTTTTAACTTAACGTCGAATATAACTTTTTTGAGTTTAATGACGATCAAGACTTAATAAAGATTAAGATAAGCTCGCTTATTTTAACACAGATAATGAATAAGTGATAAGAATCTGAACTGATTATTTATTCAGTTCGCCCCGCCCGCTCTTAATGTGGGATTTGACTCTAGATGACTATAATCGTGTTTTTAACAAGTGCTTGGGCTTATTTTTCTTCAAATCCGGCATTTAGCCTGCAGATTGCTACTCCCTACCGCCCCAATTATATTTAAAAAAATATTTTTTTATTATTTTATTTTATACTTTAATATAAATAATAATAACTATTATTATAATGTTTTTTAATAAATAATTTATAAATTCCATAATATTTTATTTTTTATAAAATATATTAATTTAATATAATAAAAAAAAATAAAAAAGCAAATATAAAAAATAAAAATAAAACAAATCAATGTAAATGGAGCGATGAGTACTTATCCTCACTACTGTCTCCATGAATTTTAAAATGACACAAGGCCGGTAATTTAAAAATAAACGAATAGCTCGATAAAGCCACCCCGTCCCAAACCCTTCCCGTTGTCATCCCTAGTAATGAGCTGCCATAAATTTTCTCCTCATTTCTGACAACGATGTTTTTCTTTATTTCGACAGAAACACTTTATAAAAAAAGCCCAAATATTTTCACTTTTCTATTCAAAATTTTTAAAAAATTTCATCTATGTCGCTTTAAAATTTTAAATCAAACAACTTAATTCTAAAAGTCTATTCAAATTTTCAAGACAAGCTTAAAAACAAATAACCCCTTAAATTATATTCTTTTTCTTTCCCCTCTTCAGTTTCCTTATTCTATTCTAATTTTGTTT